>CAJQZJ010033886.1:1905168-1917186 GCA_907164525.1 Lophiomys imhausi | reverse complement strand
ATCCCTGGAACACACACAGGGTGCACTAAGGCCGCATCCCTGGAACGCAGGGTGCAGTGATTCTGGGTTATAGTTTTTCATTACTGAGTATGCTGGGGTCTCACACATTTCCCTTGGTTGCACTATCTCAAAAGATAAGTGATTCTGGTCATTCCACGATACTGTCATTTTCTCACACCCCGTAAATGCCAAAAAGGATCTCTATTTTACATGGGTCAACTTGTGGGGGTAGGTGAACACTATATTTTTTTTCATATACAAACCAGTACTTTGGAGTTTCAACATTTTGGTTGATGTAGTAATCTAGGATATAATCCTGCACATGGAACATCAAGTTTTTTGTTTTTTTTTTTTCAGCCGAAGGGAGAGAATGAAGCAGGAGGAGGCGTGTCTGTCTGTAGCTTGCACTTAGATCGTGTCCCAGACTGTGTCCCCCACAGTGATTAACAGTCAGCCCTCTTTGGAATGAAGACCTAGTCTATGCTAGGATGCTTTTTTGAGAGCAACAGGCAGTTTATTGGGACACTCCTCCTGTGAGAGCTGTCTTGTTGGTGAAGGGAAGCAAACAACAACAACAACATCCCCAAACAAAAACAAAAAACCAAAACCAAACCAACCAACCAAACAAACAAAAAACAAAACAAAACAAAAGAAACAAACGAACAAAAAAAGCTTCCAAAAAACCAAATGCTCCCTCTGTGTATCTCCAAGGTGGCAGTTCCTGGCCAAGAGGACTGATTTTAAAAGTATCCTTTAAAAAAAATTTTTTTTTAATTTATCTGTATGTGTGTGTGTGTGTGCCTGTTTATCTGTATGTGTACCACATGTGTGCAGTGCCTATAGAGGCCATAAGAGGGCACTGGATCCTCTGGAACTGGCGTTACAGTCAATTGTGAGCTGCCCAATACAGGTGCTGGGCATCCAACCTATGTCCTCTGTAAGAACAGCAAGTGCTCTTAAGGATTGAGCCATCTCTTGAGACTCAGGCAGCTGTATAGTTTGGTTTTCAACATTAACCACCTAGGCTAGGGACAATTTCTTTTTTTCTACCTAGCAGTATAGGAAGCTGTGGGTTAGAACCAGTTAATCACAAAGGGCAGAGTCTACTTTAGAGCACAGATTCCTTGCACTTTGACAAAGCAGTAGTTTTTATTTATGAAATACTGTGGTGTACCAAACAGTAAAATCTAATTTACTGCTTAAAAATGCAAGAGTTAGTAATTCTTACTACAAATGTATTTCGGAGCTAAGTGAAGAGTTATAAGGTTTTTACTTTCAAGTAGGACAAACAAATGTATCAGACTGGTTAGCATCCTCAGCTAGTTCCCAGCTATTCTGTATTCATCACAATCATACAACCTTTTCACAGTGGGGGGAATCATGAGGAAGCTAATGGGATCGGTGATCCAGGATGGTCTGTGATGCTTGTCTGCTCTGCCACAGCAGTGTGGTGCAGGCTCCTCCATTATCGAGATGACTTTTTTTTTTTTTTTCTGTGATTGCTTGACACAGTGGTTAGGACATTTTTGTGGTTCATTTCCTGCATAAGCCAATTAACCCTGTCCCACTTAAAGACCTCAGAAGACTTACTGTAGCCACCACTCACTAATGCCTGCTCCAGGCCACAGTGTTTACCACCTGAGAGAGGTGGGGCTTTGACATCCATATCCTCTAATGGAGAGAACGTTCCATCTCTGTACCCCATTAGTTGGTTAGTGGCCTACTAATGAACTAATTAATTACACAAGATAGGCCCGGGGCAGGGAGGAGAGGGAGCAGGTGAGTGTAGAGCCCTGGACTTTAGGCAAGAAGGCTGCAAAGAGGTAGGTTGGGTAGGGAATACTCAGAGGGTGATGGTGTTGCTGGGCTGTTTTTCCTTCTCTGGAAGCACAAGCAAGGAAAGGCAAGCCCCCGTTCCAGGTACTCAGACTTCAGAGTTTTAGATAAGCCTGATCACACATTTAAGGAAATTGTCTTCTTAAGTATAACCTGAGTTTAGCTTCATTTTTGATTCAAATAACCACAAGGTTTCTAGTAAGAAGGCAAACACATTCTCCCAGCATAGAGCAGGCAAAGAGCTAAAAAAATATTTTCAAATCCACATATACTTTTGAGGACATGTTATCAATGGTACTGTAACCAACTTTCAGGCTAGATAATAGTAGGTTTTATTTGTTAATCTCTTGCTTTAAAAGTATTGCTGCTTATCTCCCACCTGTGAAAATGGCCAAGATTGGTATGAGCCGGTAGGGAAATTCTATAATAGAAAGCTCCTAGAAATAAAACATGATAGAATGGATAATTCTTAAATGGCAATATACATTAAGCATACCATTTAAGTTGGGTGGACAGTATTGTACATTGTTCGTTCATTTGCCTATTATCTACCAAGTATATGTAAAAGGCTACTCAGTTTCTTCAAGCAGTCCTCTGGGACCAAGTTAAGTATAATACTTACAAAACTCCCAACAAAGAGGGGATACAGGTAGACTGATAACCATGGTAGAATATAATAATACCTTCTAAGAAGGGACAATAATGGGGACCATAGCAAGAGGTAAGAAAGATATCAACTGAGACTAGAGATGTTACAAAGCCTTGTAATAAGAAAAGTCTAAGTTGAGGTCTGAAGAACCAATAGAATTACTAAGAAGTAAAGGTGAGTCAGAAGAAGATATTAGCCCAAATGGAGTGGCAGACATTCACTAACTAGATGAACAGTGATGTGCTAACAGATGACAAATGGAGGCAAGTAGGAGGGGCTATCAGAAATTTCCAGTCTTTTGACACAATATTATCATCAACAAATGTGTTGGAATGCATTCACATCTATCCTGGAATGCATGTGGGCCCATGGACCACACTGGTTGGACAAGCCTGCAAATATAGCACAATGAAATGAGAGGTATGAATTGAAGAGATAGGCTCAGAACAGAAGCTATTAATTGTAATGACTTTTGGGAACATTCTTCTCAAATCTAAACACACACTCAGGTTACCTGGAGACTCTGTCAGAACGCAGATTAACCTCAGCATTCATAACGAGCTCTCAAGGAATGCCAGAGTTTCTCAGTTGAGGACTACACTTTGGGTATTGGTGCCATTTAGACAAGAAGTGTTCCCACAAAAGTTTCAACTAGTAAAGGCCGGCCTTCAACTGGTGGAAAATTCATTGAAAAGTTACAGGACCAGAAGGGTTCTGACTGTACATGTATGAATTTGTCCTCTGATGGCATTACTGGGAGGTAGTGGGAGGCCAGGTCTAGTTAGTAGAAGGGGTGTGGCTTTGAAGGGCATTTGTCCTTTGAAGAGTTTTTGTCCTTCTCCTTTTCTTATCTCTTTTGTGCTTTCTGTCTGCCATGAGGTACGAGGTGGCTCCGTTTCATGTTCCTATCATTATGTTCTGTCTCAGCAAGGCCCCGAAGCCACAATACGATGTGACCATTGACAGAAACCCTGAAACAGTGAGCAAATAAGTCTTTGTTCTCTATTCTAGTTTCATTTCTCTTGCTGTGATAAAATACTTTGACAAAAAGTATCTTAGAAGAGAAAAGGTTTATTTCAGTTCACAATCCTATGTTAAAGTCTGCAGAGAAATCATAGCCACAGGAGACTAAGATAGCTGATCACATTATATCCATAGTCAAAAGAAGAAATAAACATGAGCACGCGTGTGCACATACACTCACACACACACACACACACACACACACACACACACACACACACATGAGCTGCCTTGCTCACTTGCCTGTGACCATTCCAATTCTTCCAGTCTTAATAGTTCAGGAACCCCTGCCTAGGGGGTGGTGCCATCCACAGTGGGCTGGGTCTTCTCATATGAATTAATTTAAGATAATCCCCTAGAGACAGGTCCACAGACTAACCCCAAGTAAACAATCCCTCATTGAAACCCTCTTCTCATGTGATTCTAGGTTATGTCAAATTGGTAATTAAAGCTAACCATTAAACTCTCTTATTTTGCAGTTAATTTATTTATGTCACATAGATAGGATACTAGCACAGGTATTCAGGATTAAGAGAGCATGCAAGTGTCCCTTTTAGATAGTGACTGATGACTGGGAGAGACTAGTCATCTTAACAGAGTTTCGCTACTCTGTGAAAGATTGCAGAAAGACTCCTGTTTCTGTTTCTTGGCATTGCTGATACAGTGACCTTCATGTTTCACCTTCATTTTCATTCCTTCTGCTATGGCTTGAAGAGGAAATGTTCCCTACAGGTCACGGTTTGGACACTTGGTCCCCAGCTGATCATGCTACTTTGGGAGATTGTGGACATTCTGGGAACTGAGACCTATTTAGAAAAGGTAGGTCTGTGAGGGAAGGTCCACAGGAACAGATTCTTGGTTTATCCAATGGGTACTGTCTGGTACTGGTACCTGGTGGCTCCCTGTCAACCAAGGAAGTGACAAGCAGCCTCTGTGACAGCTTCCTGCCACTACGATGCTCTCCTCAAGTGTGTGGCACCAAGTCACCAGAGACTGAATCTTCTGAAACTATGAGCTAATAGTTGTTTCTGTCAGGTATTTTTGACACAGTGTCATAAGACTGACTAATTTATATGCATTCCCATTTTTTTTCTTGACTGATTTCTGCTAGATATGGATACTTGTGTGCTAGAGTCTCAGATGGAATCCATACAACGGATGACTGATCTTTCAAAAATGACACCGGGAAAGGTGGCTTCTGGCTCTGCAGTGGTACTTCCACTGACCACAAGCTGAAGAACAGCACTCCATGGAATATTAGCCAGAATGCTGACCTTTCCACAACTGAGGGGAAACAGTAAATGTTGGTGGAAAAAATGAGTTTCAACTTTTTCTTCTACATCTTTCTCCTCATCCTTTGATGCTGGCAGCTATGGGAATGCTCATATGTGCCAGTGGGTGTCGGAATGAACAGTGAACATAATCAGCAAAGCCTGGCAAGCTGGGCATTGTTGTTTTTGTGATTGTGTGATGAGCTTAGGGATGAGTTTTCACATAAATCTGCATCGTGGTCAGGTTCCCCTAGTTAAAGCTTGTCTTGATTTTTGTGAGAGGCTACATCGTGGCCTCCATGTCTTTCTGCAAGTACAGCAAAAGGAGATGAAGTCAAGGAAGGGTGCTCTTTGCCACACCCTCTGGATTCTGCAACCATGCTTCCCGAGCCTCCCTTGCAGCTGGGTAAGTGGAGCATCTCTTCATGGAGTCCACGGGTTCCCAAATCAGGGGTTTCAAGAAGGCTGCCAGGCCTCAATTAGGCTTGGCATTTCCCCTCCTTCTGTCAGCCCTTGGCTCTTATTTAGTTTTAAATTAAATAAAAATTGCAGCACATGGATTTGAATTAAAACAAGAAGACTGATCTTTGTAATATGTACCACATCAATAGGGAGGCTAATTTGTGCGAAACACGTCTCTTCCTTTAATTTAAACCACAGAGCACAGCCTCTTTGGTTTCAAGAGAGCTGAGAGCTGGGGCGGGGTTGTTCCTTCACTGTGGGTTACTAGGGTTGTGCTTTGGATCAGAAGGAGCAGTTTCAAGGGAGCTTAGCATTCTGGTTAAACCCTTTGTGTTGGATGTCACAGGATACAGCAGAACAGTTACAGCCTCCTGGCCTTGAATTTAAAGAAAGCCTTAAATATGTCTTGGGATTAACTTCCTTGATTGACTCTTGAACAGCATTTAAACTACCTACAGAATTGTTGTCATTACTGACTCCTTAAGACAGAGATGCCAAATGGTGGGGTCCAGATTTCTCACCTTGTGACCATGAAGGACCTACTGCTCTGGACCATCTGGATCATCTGTGAAAAACAAGCCTTTCACTTAAAGACATTACTAGGCCAGCTGCATATTTTATCTGTACATCACGTTTGCGCAGTGTCCATAGAGTGCAGAAGAAATCTTCAGATCCCTCGACTCTGGAGTTAGGAAAAGTTGTACTTAAGTCACCATGTGGGTGCTGGGAATTGAACCTAAGTTCTGTAGAAGAGCAGCCAGAGCTCTTAACCACTGAGTCACCTCCCTAGCCCCATATCTTTTGGTTCATCTACATTTGGAGGTTGGTCTGGCCAGGTTTTATGGAGCCTAAAGCCTATACATGGCTCTCCTCAGTAACAATTAATATAAACTACATGAGTATATTTATACAAATCAGGATACCCTGGTTAGGGGTTTTCCCAGGATCTGAACTATGAGACACAGGGGAAAAGTAAAGCTTAAGTTCAGTAAGTTCACAGAGAAGTCACCTCTGCTTTAAATGTTTTTTTTTTCTTTCTCCTGTCTAATGGCAAAAGGTGTGCAAATGGTGAGGGTGGATAAACAGGAGATTTATCAAATGGTAGGCACCCTTGACTGAGGCAGAAAGCTAAGGTTTCTATTTGATTGACATTTGAGTCTGCCATGTGTGGATTTAGTGAACTAAGCCAGGGCAAATCTCCCAATCAAAGGCACCTTTGTCTTTGTTTACCAAATACCCCACCTTAGATCATACGCTGCCTGACAAATATGTGCTGAGGGAATGTCTGGATGATCAAATGTAAAAAAATGATTCTACCACTCCAGCCAGGGAAGCAGGTAGGCTAACTTCCGATCTTCACTCCTCCCTGCTCCTCACTCCTCTCCAAATCTAATTCCAGATTCTCTCCCTCTGTAGCAGACCACCTGCTGAGGCCTCTCCTTCCTCTACACCCCCTGGTGCAACTGATCAAGCAGTCCTCCAACCTTCCTCCCTGCAACTCATCCCCTTATCCCAGCCCCCAGTACCAGCAGGCATTCCTTTGGAGCCTGCAGGCTGCACTAGCGATTGGCTAATGGCAGATCTTCCTGTCTCTCTTCTTTACTCTAAATCCAATGACACAGTCTCACCCCCAGCATTGTGGCAGACTACCTGCTGCAGCTTCCCCTTCTTTGCTGACCACATATTCTTCCTCACTCCTTCTGTTATCTTAGCCTACAATTCCAGCAGGCATTCCTTGGGCACCTGCCAGCCATGCCTGCCAAAGAAGAAAGTAGGCCAGTGAAGTAGGCATATCTTTACTCTCCTTTCTCCCCTCCAAATCCAATCCTTGGGTCTCATCCTCAGCTAGGTTCTGTAGCAGACTACCTATTTTGTGGTAGGATATCTAAATTCAAAGTCAAGAGGCCGTGATTCAATTCACAATCACTTCTCTAATTGGTTGCGAGACTGCAAGTAGGATACTCAGCTTCTCTCTGTCTCTGTCCTCGTTCTGATGGGGAGATTCTGGGAAGATGCCAAGTAGAAAGAATGGGAATCTGTCTCTTCACCTGGACAACAGTTATACTGGTGGGATGTGTCTGATGTAACTCCTCCAAATCCAATCCCCAGATCTCATCCAGTTCTGAATGTGTAGTATTTTCTTTAGAGACATGTCACTTTTTGTGTAGCACTCACCAATGGAGACATCCTGAAGCTGGGAGAGGGACAACCCATGTGTTCAGCATTCTGTGAACTAGACAAGGTTGGCATTTTTAGGAGGGACATGTTAGGGTTGGTTTGCTTTAGGAAGAGTGTGGTTTTAACTTTCATTTTCATTGCCTCGAGGGTAAATCTCAGGTAGTATCATGGTGGGATATATCTGATGTAACTGCTTTTGGGTCTTTAGAGTTAGAAAGTTTGGGACATCCAGTACAAACTTTAGACAATAAATTGTGTTTAAGTCTGATCACTTTTTTCTCTTGGCAAATACACCGGTTATTGTATGCATTAGGTACCTTACTGAAGCTATGATAGAGCACCATGACCAAGACACCATAAGGAAAAGAGTTTATTTTGGCTTATGGTTCTAAAAGGATAAGAGTCCATCATGGTGGGGAAACATGACAGCAAATGAAAGGCATGGAGGCAGGAGCAGAAAGCTGAGGTCTCACATCTTGGAACAGAGTGGTCAAATTGGAAGTAAGGAGAAACTATGTAATCTCACAGCCCTCTCTCAGTGACATACTTCCCCCAGCATGCTGCACCACCTAACCCCTCACCCCCGAAAGCAGCATCCCCAGTTAGGAACAAAGTATTGAAATATTGAACCTCTGGAAGACATTTCTCATTCAGACCACCACAGTACACAAGCAGAATGTAAATAATAAGGAGCTTGAAGACCTAGAGAAATCAGGAGATCTCCTAGAGCTGGGAAGCACAGCAGCTGATCTATGAATTCTCTAGAGGGATGCCAAGGCAGAGCTGAGCATGTAGAAGACCTCTGGGGAGGGGGGGAAGGAAGACCTCTGGGGAGGGGGGAAGAATGCTACTGAGACTGAGAAAAATGGAGGGAAAGGTAGGAAAGTACAGAGAGCCTAAGGTATCTGGAGGATATCATCAAGCAGACACATTGTGAGAAGAGAGAAAGGTCAAAAAGCATATTTGAAGGAATAATAGGGGAAAATTTCCCCACTGTGTTGATAAAAGACATGAATATAAATATCTGAGGAACCCCATGAACTTCAACTAAGGTGAACCCAAACAGATAAGCACTGAAAAGACATTATATTTAGTTTTTGAAAGACAAATATGCATGTGCATGCACACATACATACACAAACAGAGGAGGGGCTGTCTTAAACGCTGATCTCCATGGTGTTGGGGAAGGTCTAATGTCATTGCTTCTGATAGGCTGATTTCAATGCTGAGATCTGGTTACATGTGCATGCACACACACATACACAAACAGAGGAGGGGCTGTCTTAAAAGCTGATCTCCACGGTGTTGGGGAAGGTCTAATATCATTGCTTCTGATAGGCTGATTTCAATGCTGAGATCTGGTTACCACCCTTCTAAGGTATTCTCTTGATTGGTTAATAAAAGTTGCTGATGGCCAATTATCTGGACAGAAAGAGTATAGGAAGGCGGGACTTCCTGATACTAGAACAACAACCTTGTGCTTTACACAGAGAATTAATTCATTCCAGCCAGGAGCAGGAAGAAGGAGGACACACACCATGGGTTAGAAAAAAGAACCTCGGGCTGGAGAGATGGCTCAGCGGTTAAGAGCACTGACTGCTCTTCCAGAGGTCATGAGTTCAATTCCCAGCAACCACATGGTGGCTCACAACCATCCATAATGAAATCTGGTGCCCTCTTCTGGCCTGCAGATATACCTGCAGACAGAACACTGTATACATAATAAATAAATAAATCTTAAAAAAAAAAAAAAAAGAAAAAAGAACCTCATTCCACATGGCCAGGAACATCGCATAGCATGGAGAATAGCAGTCCAAGGGGACACACACACACACACACACACACACACACACACACACACACACACATATATATAGTCATATTTGGGTAATAGAATTAAGAGCTAGCTTAGGTGGGCCAAGATTGCTCAATTCAGGCCAAGGCTTGATAAAATCCTCCTGGTGTCTGTGTGTACTAATTTATAATGGCTGGTTAAAGATTAACAGCTGCCAATCAATTAACAATAATATAAATGCTATTAAACAGTTTAATTAATTAATTGTACACCATGGCTTACCATATGCAGAGTCTTTGATAACCTTATTTAATTATCTTTGGTAATCTGCTCAGCAGATTGCTCACAGAACATTCAGAGACTCAAAGGCTGGATAGATGCTCAGTGGTTAAAAGCACTTGCTAACCCTAACCCTAACTCTTTCAGAGGACCCCATTTCAGTTTGTAGCACCCACATTAGATGACTCATAATTGACTGTAACTCCAGGACTAGGGGATCCAGCACCATTTTCTTGTCTCTTTGGGTACGTGTATACACATGCCATATATTTATAAAAGCATTCAGGCAACAAATAAATTAAAGATGACATCAGAAGATGTAGAAAATAACAAGAGATGGCTGAGAGTGCAAATACATAGCAAGTTCAGGACACAATGAAATGAAGGTAGAAATGTATAGCTATTAGTTCATTAATACAAAAAGGATCATGAGCCAATAGATCAACGACCAAACCTTGTGATTTAAAACACTAGGAAAAAAGCCTGAAGCTACCACATAGAAGGAAATAATAAAGTTTGGAGCAGAGATAAGTGAAATAGAGGAAAGAAACACTACAGGGAAAATAAATGCAATCATAAGTTGGTTCTTTGAAAAGGTCAACAAAATTGACAATCCTTAAGCTAGATATATTAAAAAAGGAAAGAAAATTCAAATTGCTAAAATAAAAAATGAAAATGGAGACACTACCATCCATTGTAGAAATGTAAGAATTGTAAGCAAGTTCTATGGCTAATTAAATGCAATGGATAAATTGGTCAGAGCACAACACTCATCAAGACTAAAGATGATCAGAAAATCTGAACAAACTCATCATAACTGTTAGAAGATGGAACCAATATTTAGAATCTCTCAAAAAAGAAAACTGTAAGCCCTGCTAGCTTCATAGGTGAATTCTACCAATCATTAAAAAAAAAAAAAACACTTACCCTGCAAACTCCTCTAAAGAATCTAAGGAATAAGAAATACTCGTTGACTCATTCTATAAGGCCAACACTGCTCTTATACCAAAACCAGGCAAAGAGACTACCAAAAAACTAGTGAGCTGATATCCCTTATGACTATTAAAAGACAAAACCTGAACTCAAGTTCAACACCACATTAAAAAAAAATCTTCATCATACCAAAATAAGATTCATTTTTATAGCATAAAGTTGGCTCAACACTGCAAATAACATTAAACTACATCAACAGAGTGAAGGAAAATATCACATGATGACTTCAATTTATACAGGAAAAGCACTTGCTCCAGTTTATGGTCTTTTTTTAAAGTTCTATTTTATTTTATTTAGGTGTGTGTGTGTGTGTGTGTGTGTGTGTGTGTGATGGTCAGAGGACAATTTTCAGGAATGGGTTCTCTACTTTTTACCGTGTGGGGCCCATGGTGGCAAGCACCATTACCCACTGAACCATTTTGCTAGTCCCTCATCAGCATTTCATGACTAAAGGATGCTCAGCAAACTAGAAATAGAAGAAAATTATTTCAACATAATAAAGGCCATGTGTGTGAAAAATGACATCAAATATTACACTCAGTAATAGAAGTTCCCTCTCTATGTTCAAAAGAAAGGAAGGGATGCCCACCCTCAGCACTTCTATTCAACACAGTACCTGGACCTCCAGCTAGAACAAATAATAAAGAAAAAGGAAAGAGTTATCCAAGTTGGAAATGCAGTAAGATAATCTCTGTTCACAAATTAGAGAAGGTTTTATATGTAGAAAATCCTATCTATAGATTCCATACACATACACAGAAACTATTATGGATAAAAATGAATTTACTGAAGTAAAAAGATAGAAAATTAATACACAAACATCAGATGCATTTTAATAAACCAATGATGAAAAATATGAAAGCAAAATTATAAAAGTAATTCCATCTACAACAGCAGAAATGGAAAAAAATACTCAGGTGTTAACCAAGGTGACAAAATTAAAACTATAAAATGGTGAAATAAATTAAAATCAGAAACAAATGGAAACACTTTCCATGCTCATGAATTATAACATTTAATATTGTTAAGATATCAATACTACCTAATTTGATGTTTATCAAAACCCCAAATGACTACTTTGTTCACAAAAATAGAAATTCATATAGAATCTCAACGGGCCTCCTCAGCCCTCTGTAACCAAATAATTTGAAAAAAAAAAAAAAGGAACAAACTAAGAGGACTCAAGTTTCCATATTTGTAAATCTTACTTAAAAACTTCAATGGCTTGAACAGTTTCAGTAGTGGCTGAGGACATAGCATGAGACCAGAGTTCAATTCCCATAGCCATGTTAAAAAGAAAGTCTGGTCACAATAATGTGCATTTGCAATCCCAATGCTAGGGACCAGGAGATAGGTACTCATTTAGTCAGTTTAGTTTAGTGGGTGAGTTCCAGGCTAGTAAGAAATGTGGTAAGACAAAAGAAAAAGAAATTGGATGTTGCTTCAGGAATAACACAATTACACTGAAAGTTGTACTATAGCCTAACACACACACACACACACACACACACACACACACACACACACACACA
>CAJQZJ010033886.1:1891330-1905158 GCA_907164525.1 Lophiomys imhausi | reverse complement strand
CACACACACACACACACACACACACACACACACACACACACACACACCTTCAATCATCTCAACAGTACAGAGTATATATGGAGACAAAAGACAAGCATATGGGATAAAAGAAATTAACTTGACAATAAACTTTGACATATATAGTCAAATTATTTTTGACAAAACCACCACCATCAGTAAAAAGCAAGAGAAGTTTTTGAGCAAATGACAGTGGAACAACTGAATATCCAGGTGCAAAAGAATGAACTTGTTCTTCCAAATAACACATATGCAAAATGTACCAACAACCAAGGAAAGCTAAAACTATAACATTCTTTGGAGAATACAGGGGACAATAGTCTTTGTGACATCAGATTTGGCAATGGCTTCTATGGTATAACACCAAAGGCACAAAAGACAAAAATAAATAACAGACAAACTAGACTTCATGAGCACTTGCAAAAATGTTGTGCATCAAAAGACAATACAAGCACAGTAAAACAGAAACAAATGGAATAGGAGAGAACATTTGCAAACTATCTTTCTTATAAGGGGTCAATATCTAGGAAACAGAAAATTTGAAAATCTTTGACCAAAAGACAAGACTTGTTTTAAGATGAATAAAAAAGATGGATGGCCAATGTGCTCCTGAAAAGATGCTCAACACATCACTAGTGAACAAGGAAATGCAAATCAAAACTGTATGCTGCTACCTCATACTGAGAAAGAGGTACAATAAGAGACAAATGAACAAGTGTTGGTGACAGCAGAGAAATTGGGACTCGTGAGTGCTCCTGGTGGGACAAAGAAAACTGAAGTTACTATGGAAAGTGGTATGACAGTTCCTCAAATAATTAGCAGGTAGAATTACCAGATAACTTAGGAGCTCTACTTCTGGATATGTGTTTAAAATTGTTAGCAAGGCTTTAAAGAGATTTGTGCACCCATGTCCCTAGCAGGATAATTCATAGTATCTAAAAGATTAAAAAAAGGAACCCAAGATGATAGATGATTGGATAAGCAATATATAATATTTATACATATGCATAAGGGACTATCATTCAGCCTTAAAATTTCTGCATTATTTTACACTGATAAACATCAAGGACAGTATGCCAATGCAGTCATAAAAAGACAAAATGTCAGTATTTCACTTAAATGAGAAACCCACAGTATTCAAAATCACGGAAACAGAGAGTAATATGGTAGCTTCTAGGCTATCGCAGGGGATGAGGAGCTATTTTTTATTGCATATATTTTCCATTTTACAAGATGAAAAGCGTGTGGCTATAGGTCGTGGTCATCATACAATTTAGGAATGCCTCTAATAACTGTGCATTTAAGATGACAAAGTTTATATTATGTATTTTGCCATAGAAAATTAGAGGGAAAATGGAACAAAATAACAACCAAGAAACAAAGGCTGTTAATCCCTGCCTGTCTTGCCCAGTTATCTGTTTCAAAGACTTTGGGAAGGCAAAATGTGATTTCTGACTTGTGAGATCCATGGGCCAATTGCACAGCTACAAAACATTAAAAATATTTGAAAACGAGGGCAGCTGTTTAATGAAAACATCAGTGTTTTTTTTTTCTGCTAAACCGAGAAATATTGTGACCATTATTCACTTTCAAGAAAGCTATTATTAAAAATATTTAGAAGTAACCTAATCTCTGTGTTGCTCAGATTCATTTCACTTAGTGCGTGGCAGGTAACACAGATGCTCATTGCAGAAGACAACCCGTGGCATTCTTTGAATATCAGTGTCACATATAGGCAAGTGTCTTGAAGATTGGGCTTGCTGGTCTTTCTGTTGATGGTGATGAGCTAACCAGCACCCCCATGAATTAAATCAAGCATTTCAGCCCCATCAAGGTTAAGGAATCTTGTTTCCCTTTTAGAAAAGGGAGCATTTAACCCCCCCTATAAACACATGGTTTAAATAGATGTACTATAGATAGATCTTGCTTCCCATAGAAGTAGAAGGTTATTAAATAACCAACCCAGTACCAGGTGTAAGATACCTACCTATGATGAGATGTTGGTCAAGGGGGCCTCAGAAGTCTCCCAAATGATATAGGATATTGATTGGGTTGTAATTTTTGATTTCCCACCAGAACTAGATAATAAGACCTTATTGTTGACAATACCACACACTTGTGTTATAGGACACAGAGAAGTAAAGTGGAGTTGATCTGAGCCCCCCTCTCTGCTGGCAAAACTTCACTGTGCCAGAATGTATTACACTACGGGAGAAAGTCAACAACAATCCTACCCAGCTGTAGACCCTATGAACTATAATAACAAACTGACAGGCAGGATGTGTTCACCAGAGCAATAGTGGTATGACTATTATGAAATAACCAACCACGTTATGATTGGATGTATATCCCACCGCACAGGAAGGAACTCATGCCTGATGGTGTAAACCTGGTCGAGTGCCTATGGCTACAGCAGTCATTAACTCTAATGGGGAACCTATTGCTGTTAGTTTGCTAAGTGTACATGGTATCAAACTACCTTCTAACTACTTACATTCACATCCAGACATTAGTGCTGTGCTCAGCCCTTGTCAGAGATCCTTCTTTTGATAGTGAACTGCAGTTATCCCACAGAGTCACAACTGCTTAGAGTGCTGAGAATAAATGACAATAGGGTACATAGTCCTAAATGGGATGCCCAAGTCAATCCCATCATGCTCAGGGAAGATTGTGGAAGAGAAAGCAGAAAGAACTTAAGAGCCAGAAGATGGGAGAAAGTGCTGTGTGTGGTATGTGTTCTGGACCTGACATGGCTGTTGCACACATGAAGCCATCTTTGCTGCAGTTACCTGCACAAGATCTGCATCAGACTGGGTCCATCATAATTTTGCCAAGTATGGGTTTATGAGATCCTTTGCCAAGGGGTTCATTAGACCCTACCTCCCCTCATGGAGGGACTATGGACTGCTAATGACTGTTGGGGGTGTACCATGGATAAACTGCCCATGTTCTAGTAAATTGCCCTCTGTCATCTCCCTTCCTCTCTGCTGAAACCCTTCCTCTTTCTAACAAATCTTCCTCCTACTTTTGTGTCTTTTTATTTATTTTTTTAATGACCCAAGAAGTTTAATTATGGTTGCTTGGATGAGCATAAAGTGGAGGGCAATGGGAAGTAAAGATCACCAAAAATCATTATGTGCATGTGTAAAATTGTCAAAGGAAGGGTTAAAAAATCATAAAAACATCATCAAATTATGGGCCTCTTCTCAGTCCTTGTCTGCATATACCACATTGTTGGCTTCTACTAAGGTTTTTGTTTGTTTGCTTTGTTTGCTTTTCTCCAATTCCAATCATACAGCTAAGCAAATTTAGACATTGACAAATCTCAAAGAAGCCAGGTGGCCATTTGAGCACAGAGTTTGCATACGTGTCTATAATCGTGGGTTTATATTAAAATATCTTTGTCAAATAAAACAATACTTGAAATAAAATGCCAAGCTTTCCAAATAAGCTGCTGATAAGGAAGCTTCGAATGTTTTGGGTGGGAAACACTTCAAATCCCGGTGCTGGCTTCCAACTTTTAAGTGATTAAGCTTACCTTTACTTACCCACAAGAGGAGTCAATTCTCTGTCTAGGTTCAGTGTTGCCCTAAGACATGGATCAAGGTCAATTTAACACCTCATCTTCTTTATGACTTTCTCACCACAACATGTCTGTAAGAGTTGGGAAGCCCTGTCTGAGGCCCAATGAAGGATGACCTTTAACCTTGGATCTCCACAAGCCTATATTTGAAAAGACAGCTTATCTCAACCCTGGGAGCTGCACCAGAGTGCTCCGTGAGCCACACTAGCACAGAATTGAGGAAGGAACAAGCCTTCTACTTCCAGAGTTAGCTTCCAAAAATGTGAATTTTTGAGCTGGAGAGATGGCTCAGTGGTTTGCTGGTGGGAGTATAATCTTGTACAACCACTATGGAGATCAGTCTGGCAATATCTTAGAAAACTTAAAAAAGCTCTACCTCAAGACTCAGCCATACCACTCCTGGGTATACATCCAAAGAATTCCTCACCAAACCACAAGGGCATCTCCTCAACTATGTTCATAGCAGCCTTATTTGTAATAGCTAGAAACTGGAAAAAACCCAGATGTCCCTCAACCAACAAATGGATAACCCCCCCCAAACAAAACAAAACAAAAAACAAAAAAATTGTGATACATTTACACAATGGAAAATTACTCGCTATCAGAAACAAGGAAATCATGCAATTTGCTGTCAAATGGATGGATCTAGAAAAGCTCATCCTGAGTGAGCTAACCTAGACTCAGAAAGATTCACATGGCATCTACTCACTTATAACTGGATTTCGCCATATAGTACAAGAAAACTATCCTACAACCAACAGACCAAAAGGAACAGGAACATAGACTTTGCTACTTTTTAGTGGGACACTTTACCCTAGTGGAGCTTCCATGTAGGCCCCCAGTGCAAGAGGAAGCTCTTAGCCTGCATATGACTGCTGAACTGAGGGGGGCTGTTATGTAGAGGCACTCTACACCAGAAAAGTAGGATAGGTGGGAGAAAGGGGAGAGGGTGGGAAGGTGGGACTGGGAGGGGTGGAAGGGGGGGACTGTGATGGAGATGTAAATGGAAGTAATAAATAAACATAAAATAAAAAGTACCAGTTGCTTTTCTAGAGAACATGGGTGCAATTCCAAACACCTTCATGGCAGTTCATCACTGTCTATAACTCCAGTTCAGGGGCCCCAATATCCTCTTCTGGCCTCTGTCGGCACTAAGCACCCATTTGGTTTACAGACATACATGCAGACAAAACACCCATGGACATAAAATAATAAAATCATTTTTAAAATGTGAATTTCAAAACACTTGGTTGGCATTGAGGTGAAGTGTGGATTTGTAAATTCTTGTGCTCTCGGCCCAGTTACTTAAACTGTTAGAGATCCTATGCACAAAACAACTTAATATTAGCTTCCTATGAATTATAAGCAGCAAACAGTACATATCAACAAAGGTTTCTCTTACTTTTTTCATATTTCTTTATGTGCCCCAACTGTCTTGGCACTATTCTGAAGGCAGGGTTTTATTTTATTTTATTTTTTTCACTTTAGTACTATGGACCTACCAACCAATGAACTGCTCTAAGTATAGTGGAAGTGTAATCACACATAGAAGGTATATAGAATCTTTGAATTCTGTCTCCAATCAGGGAAAGATAACTACATAGAGAGCAACTGCACTCTCTCAGAATAGTTTAGTGGTCAGCACATTCATTTGCTCTATTTTCCTCTGGAAAAGAGCCTCCATCCACATCTTAGCAATGAGAACATATACTACCTGGGAGAGGAGACCTGTGTTTCCATCAGACAGAACCTGGAACCATTCTTGGGCACCTGCTGGTGCTCAATTAGCATGTTTTTTTCAACGAATAACTGAGTCTATGTGGATCTGATTAACTTTTGTGGTAATTATGTGAAGTTTCTGGAGCGCTGCATGAACGGTAAAGGCACAGGGAGAAGGATGGTACCATTAAACTGGGACATGCAACTGTGAAGATGGTAATTACATTCCTCAATATGGAAATTGCTCTGATAGATCAGAGGGAAGTCCAGTGCTCAGCTAAGGCTCATTTTTGGTCAGACTCTCAAGGTGGCACCAGAAAATTTTCTTTAACTTCCCTACTCACTTCCTGTTGCTTGGCCCTGAGGGACCAGCACAGTGCTGGGTCCAGGGGTAAAGCAGGATTTCTGCAAATGCTCCAGGTCCCCCATGGCTTTCTGTGCTCTGCAGTGGTGGGAGAGTGGCAGCAAGGATGTACAATGAGTCCACATACCTGAAAACATCATCATGTGCTGGAAGTTCCAGGGAATCTTCTGTTTTCTGCCCAGATTCAGGAGGAAGGAGAGAGGGTAAATGTTGCAGGCTCTGGCAACAAAAATTGCTAGCTGTTGGGACACATTGAGGAAAACACTGCTGTAGAGAGGGTGTCTGAGCGAGCTCAGATGTCAGGTCCATATGTTTCTCTACAATATGACCCAGAAAACAAGGATAAACACGACAACTCATCTATGTCTTACCTGCTCACCAAATTCATCGTTCAATGTCAATTCTTCCTCAGGATGGCATAAAATTCTGCCTTTCTTTGAACATATGCTTGGCTGAAGGTTGGTACTGTGATGCCATTTCAATCACTAAATTTTCTCATCACATTGATGTCGCTGGTGACTGACTCTATCCTCAATTCTGCTGGAAGCTGTGAGGTAGCGACGCCCCAGTGCTGTGGCGTTACCTTCCCCAGCAGTGCTTTGGAAAGAATAGGTGTATATTTTTGCTGGTGGTTTCCATATCACTTCCCATCAGTTCATGTGTCTGTTTCTAGCAAGCTCACTTACCTTTTTCATTTAGTGGATTTAATTTTGAGAGGAGCTGACTGTCAACATATATAATACAACTGCTACTTCTGTAAAGAGACTTCTTAAGTGAACATCTACTGAAAACCTCAGCCATAAGCCTCCCTCCTTAGCTCTTGTCTTTATTCCCTCCTTGGTGGTCTATTCTAGCTTGTCCTTGACAAGATAAAGAGATTTGGAATGAGATAGCTTCCTGCTTTCGATGATGTAGGTTGAGATGAAATTCGGGAGTTCACAGAATCTCAGTGGTGAGAGTGACACCAAATTCAGGTGAACAGCGGGAACAGGAAGATGGCGAGCTCTCCAGAGGCTGAGATCACCAAAGAATGGATAAAAAAAAAAAAAAAAAAAAAACAAAAAACACCTGTGGTACATTTACACAATGGAATATTACTCAGCTACCAGAAACAAGCAAACTGGGATCACAAGCATGTTTTACCATGGCCAACATTTTTGTAAGTTCTGGGGTTCTAACTGTGGTCCTCATGCTTGTAAAACAAATGCTTCCCTGGCTGAGCTAACTCCACAGACCCAGAAGGTGTTATGTGTTGGAAGTGAACTTGTGCATGCACAATGTTTCTGATGTTGAAAGTAAAACTGTCATGTTAGCATCTACGCTGTTTTCAAAGTCCCATGAGGAAAAAGGTTTGAACATTGTTCAATTTTTTTTTTCTTCAAAGGATACAAAGGCTCCGAGTATAAAAAGTGCATTAAAAATGTGATTCTGGAAGGTGAACAGAGCCAGGCCCATGTAGCAGAAGATGACGTTCTCAGCCAGGAAGTTCATAAATTCAAACAGCTGAAAACAAAACAGAGACCAAAACCCACTGATTATACTCAGGTTTACGTACAGCTTATTTATTGCAACTTTGTTTGATGACTGACTCCATATGGCAAGCTACCACTTTGGCCTTGAGCCCCTGCTATCAGGCCCGTGGACTTGCCTGGTTCTTTGCCCAGTGATTTATGCCACAGCTATGTCAATGTCCTATGATTTTCAACTGTCTGTCTTCCAGAGGTACCTCAGGTGGTATTAACTAGCATGATCTTTTTACAGAACTATTCCTACTATGATGACGAGATAGTCCCTGTTAAGGAAATGGAACTCAATCTGCACTACAGTAAACAATGCAAAGATTGTTTAGCTTTCCTGTTCCTCAACCAGTAGAGGCACGTGAGTTCCAGGGCCCTGATAGAATGATAAGAAAGGAAGAAAGGAAGGAAGGATGGATGGAAGGAAGGAAAGAAGGAAGGAAGGAATATGATAGATACATAGATAGATATGCAACTTAAACTAAATTAGCCTCTTCAGGCAGGCAGGAGAGACAAACCTGGAAAACTTGGAATGAGAATGAACATCAAGTATATTTTACCATTAAAGTGATTAGTTTATTTCAACCCCTAGACAATGAGACTCATTAAATTGACTGATGTAGGTATATCCATTAAATGTCTACAATTTCTAGCTAGTAAAGGGGATGATTAATCCCAGGGATCAGCTTCTGCAGCAAGAACACAATAGATATATCAACTTCAGTTGGAGGAATGGAGTAATTACACATTATATTGAGGGGTGCTCCCTAGAGTTATTCTTAGATCATTAACTAAACAATTTAAGTTGAGCATAAAAGCATTTTCTAGCTTCCATATTAAAAACATAAAGGAAATGTGTCCAGGGGCTATACCAAAGTCTGATCTGGCAGAGAGATTTTATTTTATGATCCAGGCTTTCCATTTGGAAGTTTCTGAAACTTCATTTCCGGACCTACATAAATCATGTTAGGTAAATGTGTCTGGAGGCACTGCTCCTAACTTTGTAAGGACTCATTATTTTTTCATGTAATGTATTTACAGCCCCACAAATAATGCCCAATACCTGTGCACTGACAGTTGACAGAAAAGAGAAGCAGAATCTTGTCAGAAGCATTATTTAAAACCAATAATGGAAAGAAAGGATTAAAAGAGACACAGCTCCTTCAGAACAAGATGGTCTTTCTGGGGTGGCAGCCATCATTCATTTCTGTGAGTACTCTGCTCACATTCTAGGGCAGCGAATGTAAACAAATCCTGTCACTCAAATAACTACTGAAAACTTAAAATACGGGGTTATGGAATACAGAAGATGGGAACCTTTTGCTACCTCATTATGCCTTTATATTTCCCCAAAGCAAGGTTTGGCCATCATTTTAATCAGTGTGAGCCGCTCTAACAAATGATCTAGTGTGCCTGGATGAAACAATAGGAATTTATTTCCCATAATTCTGGAGGTTGAGATGTATAATATCGAACTGGCAGCTGATATGGTGCTGGTGAAGGTCCCCTTTATCATTTACTCCTGCTTGTTCTAAGCTCTCCAGGAAGAGTCCATTTTTCTTGTGTCTATTCTTATAAGGACACTGATTAAAATCATGAAGGATCCACCATCAGGACCTTACTATGTCCCAAAGCCTTTACCTTCAAGTAGTATTCCACTAGGTCCAACATCTGAATTTGGAGGCTGGGAGTGGAAATAAGCCCAGTGCTTAGCAGCATTCTAGTTGTTAATATTGATAATCAAATGTCAAGGTAAAGTTTAAAATGTCTCTCTTGCACCTACTCAAGTGTATTTCTCCTTGGAGAGGACATTTGCAATCAGGAATATATCCAGCCTCTTCTGTGTAGTGACTGTAATTTCCCTCTACAGTCTACACATTCTCCATAGCCTCTATGACCTCTAGAGTCTCTCTAGCTTGGATGTGGAGCATAGGATTCTGGACCAAATAACTCAGATCCATGAATTTCTGTACACATCACATTTGGCTCAAAATAGGTATGGTATATTTGGAGCTAAAGCAATTCAACAGGGCTTTTGAACGAACTGATGGTATGACAACGCCCACCTTTCCCTTGGATGAGAAGTCAGAAGGATGCTGGCAGAAGCCACCCACAGCCATCTGTGATCACAGGAGAAATGGTTAAGAAGGAAGCTGAACTCTTGGTCATTCTATTTAAGCTCTTTTATCCAACTTCTCCCAAAGCAAAAATCAAGATCCTTTCTGCTCTAAAAGAAATGGAGTCAATTCTCTGACCCTTTTTAAGATAACAATAAAGTCTATTATTCTTGCGTACTGTCACTCATCTCAAAGAGAGAACAAGGCATAGAGGATACCTCAGTTTTTTCTGTTAGTTAAGATATTATAGGAGCTTTTACTGTTCAATTTACTTTGGGTCTATGGTATTAAGTGCTTACTTGACAGATTTTTTTTCCATTTGATAATGTTGATTTTAGTTTATCTGCTTAGTTTATTGAAACCTAATATTACATATTATAAGCATCTGTGTACATATACACAGCAGAAAACTTATTCTGGATGTGTTTCTTTGTTCCCACTGATGCCTGTTCTGTGTGACTCCCATGCTCTTTTTAAGTAGCATTGATCCATAAGGCATTACAATAGTCCGTAGAGCCGGCCTGATCCCATGCTCTTTATAATTCAGAATTTTCTTCATTTCACACATGTAAAAATAATTTTATTGATCCTTAATTACTCAGAAATGTATATAGGGCATATAAATCACACATCAATAATTTAAAGTTTAAAAAAGGGTCACCAGCACCATGGTCAGTCTCATTCCTCTTGCATGTGACACTTCCTCACTCAGCTATTAGAACTTATATCACCACCAATTTTCTTTTTGTTCTTCAGTTTCATATGAACAAAACTAGATAATATGTCCATTTATCATCTACTATTCAGTACAACATCTGTGTGATTTTTCATTTTGTATGTAGTAGTTAATTTTTATTATATTAATATTTCATAATGTACTTATTCATTCTAGTATAGGTGGGCACTTGTGTTGTTTCAGTTTGGAGCAATGATGAGTTTTGTTATTACATGTTGTCTTTCTAGAGAATTATTGGGATGGAGTGATATGCAGTCTTTCAAAATGGTGCTACCTACTCACACTACCGTTAGCGGTTCCAGTTCTTTTTCATTCCTGCCAACACTTATGGTTTTTCTTTCTTTTCCTTTTTTTTTTTTTTTTGAATTCACATTTTTTCCTCTTGACATTTGAGTTTAGGAATTATCTTGTCAATTTGAACAAAATAGTATACTGATTTTTAGTTGGAAATGCACTGAATTTTTAGATTAATATTGATAAACTCCTTCCAGTTTTGGAACTTGGAATCAGTCAGCAAACACTCTTTATCTTTATCATTACTTTGACTTTCTTTCATTTCTTTTTATAACTTATGTATGAATATTTTGGGCATCTTTGTTTACATTTACAACTGCAACTGTTTGGTGAATTGTTGGTATCAGAAATAGCAATAACATATCTAAGTTCACTTTCTATTTGTTTATTGCTATATTCACATATATGCATATATATTTAATTTTTAAACAGATATTTTATATATGGCTCTATTAAATTCATGTAATAATTTTCTTAATATATTGGTAGATTGTTTTAGACTTTAAAAACCATGTTACTTTCAAATAAGCTTATTTTATTGTTTTCCTTTATAGCTGACACATATTTGGCATCCTTTGTATCTGTTGACCCCATTTCATTACAACTGTCAAGACCTCAGATACAGTACAACATATATATGGCACTAAGGCTAACTTTATCTTATTTTTAACCCTAGAGAGATGATACGCAATGTTTCTCTATCAAGTTTAGAGTAACTTATGCAGTATAAATTTCCCCTTCAATTCTTTACATATTAGAAATGGAGACTTAATACAAGACTATAATATGTTGACTATCATAAGTAATTTTTTTACTTAATTGCATTAAGTTGCTTTTTATTGCTGTGATAAAACATTGACCAAACCAATTTGAGGAGGAAATATTTTAATTTGGCTTAGACTTCCCTATCTCAGTCCATTATTGAGAAAAATCAGGTCAAGAACCCAAGGCAGGAACCTGGAGGCAGGAACTAACTCAGAGATCATAGAGTGATGTTGTTTACTGGCATGCTTTTTTATATGAGCTAGGACCAACTGCCCATGGATGGCACTGCCCACAGAGGTCTGAGCCCTCCCACTTCTATCATTAATCAATAAAGTGCCCCACAGACATGTCCACACTTCTATTTGATGAAAGCAATTCTTCAATAGAGGTTCCCTCTCCCTAGGTGACTCTAGTTTGTGTCAAGTTGACAAATAACCAGCACATGTACTAAGATGATCATGTGGTACATGTCATTCTGGTATGTCATCAGGAAAACTCAATTGGTTATGACATTTTCTTTTTAGATGTTATTGAATTTGATTTGATATTACTGTTTTGAATAATGAGTGTATGTCTTGTGTAGTTAAAGCTGTACAAGATATAGAAGAGTGTATCTTTTGTGTAAACACAAAAAAAGTTCCTATACTCTTCCTTAAGTGCTTAGAAGAATAATAGGTCTATAGTTTTATCTTTAGGAAGATTTAAAATTATAGGTAATTATTTAGTAGATGCAGATATGATTACTCAGGATTTTTATTTATATCAACGATTAGTATTTTCTTATTTATTAGTATACAGCTGTTCATAATATTGTTAATATTCCATGCCTATCATTATGCATTCCCTCCAATATAGGTCATTTTCATTTTCATTCTTGATAAATCTTTTTATTCCTGGAAAATTTGATGAACGTTCTCAAGCGTTCCCAATACGTTATTTTCCCAATACGTTAATTTCTCTAACTTTTATTATTATTTACCTATTACATTCTTTATTTTAATTAAGTAGCTGGCTTTTCAAGTCCTGGAATTCCTAGAAACTTGTCAGCCTTTCCAGATCGGTGTTATTTGTAAGTTACTCAGCTTTTTGAAGGGAACTTGCCTGACTAGTCAGCCACAGTTCTTCTTAGCCACAACTATTCTTGAACATATATTTTTCAAGATTAAAAAAAAGTATTTTGTAGGCAGCTCCTGTCAATTTTATTGTGTGTTCTTTTGTATTACAATAAATATATACTAATTTAAAGAGAAATTAGTTTTATACTATAATTAGGGAAAAGGGTGATTTTTAGGTGTGAGTTTCTGTAAAGAAGTTGTGTCTGTAAAAGGTTATTTAAGCTGTGTCTGCAAAAACTGATAGACTGATTACAACTTCAGGATTGTTGAGATGTTGGGATGCTGAAGTTTCAGGGCCTAATTACAATTTATCTTGGGCTATCATTATCCCCATAAATAGTCATTCCTTGCCCACCTCTGGGTTGGACCTGACATTCTGCGACTAACAGACAGAAGTCTTTTGGAATGAATTAACTCAACAAAACCTTAGTTTTCACCAACCAGGAGGCCAAGAGTCATTGGAGAGCATCTGAGATCTGTGAGATTTCTTTGCTTTGCTGAATCTGCCTATGCAATGTATTTAAAAAGTGCTCTGATTAATGACTTTCTTTGTTCAGTTCTGAAAACTTCATGAAACTGCTCCCATGTTGGAAACACGGAATTTGAGTTTACCCTAAATCTATGTTCCTCGTTACTCATGGTTGACTCTGAAGTCTCTCTTGTGCCTTTGGAGGTGAGAGCCAAGTTTTTGTGTTGACATAGGATAGGTTACAGTACAAATTGGTTAATTTGGAGAAGGAAAGAACATAACAAAATATAAGGAATTAAATGCTTGCTTCCTTTAGCCTTGCATCATCATCAGCTATTATCCCTGTATCTGCAGGCATTCTTGTCCATCTATTTCCAGTGTTCATTATTCTTTACTTCTTTAAAGTTCTTTGCAATGCAGGGGAAGACAATGATAATGAAATGATTCCTAGCTTGCTATACTCAAACACACTCCAGGTAAACCAGCAACTTATATGAAAAAGGCAAACCCAACTGTGAGTTACTCAATAAATCATCAGTGGTTTTGTGTGTAATTTTTTGTTGTTTGTTTTTCAAGACAGGGTTTCTTTGTGTATCTATGGCTGTCCTAGATTTGCTTTGTAGACCAGGTTGGCCTTGGACTCACAGAGATACACCTGCCTCTGCCTCCCAAGTGCTGGGATTAAAGGCGTGCGTCACCACACCGGCTGTATGTAATTTTCACTCAGGAAATATTATAAATATTATTCATATTAGCAATGATTTAGAAACAAACAAATATAAGAAACACTAAAAAAAGATGTGAAAGTAGAAGAGAGACTTCTTCAGCACAGGCATGGCTCCAACAGAAGAGGAAAGAGGATGAGAGAAGAAATGATTAACTAATAATATATTCAATAATGGTATATATTTTAGGGAATTTTGTTAAGCAATGAAAGAGAAATTGAAGAAATGCATGATATGCTTGTATCTATCTGAATGTATTCACGTACATATACACACATATCTTATGGAAAGTTACTGAATTTTTTTTAACTAAGAAACTAATATTTTCATAGTTTAAAAGCTACTTACAAAAGGCAGGTTGCAATTCAAACAAATTGTCCTTTGAGATCTCAAAATATATACACTA
>CAJQZJ010033886.1:1845837-1863612 GCA_907164525.1 Lophiomys imhausi | reverse complement strand
GACTCTTTAAATCTCCTTAGGGCTATCATTTCTACAGGATGCCTTCCTATCTCATCATAACCTTGTTCCCCACCATTAGTAGGCATATGCTGTATGACTACTAGGAAAGCTTATGGTGGTGATCTCATGATCCTGGGCAACCTCCTCCAACTCTGGTGACACAGTTGGTTCAATACTAACCCTTTCTCTCCAAATGGACTATTTCATAAGACTGTCCTCCCATTTTTTTCAGCTTTCCTCTGTCTAACCACCTTCTGGTGAAGTTTCTTTCCCTCTTTCCTCCTGCAAGAAACTACTGTTCTCTTGCTCAGTCAGCGAGACTAAGCCTTTTGTTTTTACTTTTCCTGTTCTCCTTGCTTCCCAAGTGCTTTCACTTCCACCTGCAATTTTTCCAGTTGCACAGACATCTTTATAACCCTTTCAGAAACAGAAGAGCAGAATGACCCCTCTTATTTTCCCATTTCAACCATTTTTTTTGTTCCTCAGGCCCCTTAATTTCCACCCACATTTTTTTCCAACTGCTTGGCCATTCTCCTAACATTTTTGAAACAGAATATAGGAAGAAAAAAACAAAAACAAGAACATCAACAAAACTCCAGAAAATCCCCTCTAGGAGCAAAGCAGGGGCTATCTGAGCAGAAACATCCACAATAAAATTTCTGCTGGTATCTTGAAATAAAATATTCATTCTTTGTCCTCTGTTGTTTTCTCAATGCCATTTGAAATCAAATTTTCCATTCTGCTTAGCACCTGTATGAGCACCATATGTTGCTTGCATTTGCTACTTTGTAGGTTCTTCTTTCTTCCACTCTTCTCTCCCTTTTCTTTTACCCTTTCAACACCGTAACACTAGATAAGTGGAAAAAAAAGAATAGAAAAGAAAGGACAGGGAGTCATATTATTGATAGACTACTTATTGCTGATTAAGGTCAAGTTTGATCTTCACCATCAGGATATCTAATTTCTTCTTTTTATTTCTTCTTTGTGCATGACTACTTAACAAAACTGACAAATAGCAAACAGCAACCAATAACAACCAACAGCAACCAACAACCAAACTAGAACCCATGCTGCCTCTCAGGGCCCTATCATTTATATACCTTCTGAAAACTTCCCAGAATTCCAAACATCACACAACTGAAGAAACTATCTGCAGCTGGCCAAATCATGCTCCTGCCAGAGCATGAGGAAAATCATAGTCAGTTGCTGTGAAGCAACTGGGACCAAAATGAAAACATATTCTTAGAATATTTACGTGTTTTTTTTTAAAGAAGCCAAAATTCCAAAATTCTTACCACTGTGCAGGGATTTTTAATTCTAAGAAAACTAAAGTAAAATTTAACAAAGATAATAGAGTAGAAGTCACAACTTTAAATTTCAAAGACTCTGAGAGCATGAATGGTCATTAATCTCTTAGAAGAGACAGAGAAGCCAGAGTATTTTATGAAAGTTTTATATTTATAAACATTTATACAGTATTCATAAAGTCATTGATTCTACATTAAAAGGGGAACCATTCCTAGCCATCTAGAATATATTGGGTACTGTGTCTGATGCTGTATTTCTAGTAAGGTATTCAACAGAAACTTGAAAGGAGTTTTGACATTTTGTCTCTGAATCTAATGGGAGGAAGGGACATAGTTCCCATGACTCCAGCATGGAGGAGTGACAATAAGGTCCACTGGGTAGTGCCTGTCTAGAGTATCAGCTGTGTTCTTAGGACCCCAGGACTGGGTTTATATTATCACAGCCTTTATTCATTGAGTTTGCAAAGTGTGCCATGCTGAGAAAATGTGGGGCTGGGGAGCCATGCGACCAGGGGAGTCAGCCTGGAGCAAGAATGAGGTGTGTCTAAACCTCAAAAATTTCATCTTGAGACAGGCAGGAGTGGACCATTGCCTCCCTATCCAAGGCCTGCATGTCCTGGTGCACGTAGCCCCAAGGCCCCCACCTCTAATACCCTTGAGGCGATCACATAGCCTGGTGGCCAGGTTATAGGTTAAACTTCCTCTTTCCTTATAGGGTCATGTCCATCTGACACCTGAAATTCTTCTACATGCAAATGAGGCATTCTCAGCATCTTGGCCTTGGCCAATGATGTACACTCACTCTGAATGTCTCAACCCACTCCCCAAAGGTTTAAATTGCCTTTGTTAGGTATGCAACGAGCCTGCATATCCCAAGGGGAGAAGTGGACCCAGGGTGGCAAGAGAATAAATATCTGGCTTTGAGGAGTTCAGAGGGCTGTGTAAGTAAACCAGAAGAGGCTGTATGGACCTGAATTATGGTTAGTGGAATATTCAAGGTATAATTGCTAAGCTCGAAAGGAGAAACTTTGGTCAAATACAAAGTATGCTTACTTTTTCTGAAGATTATCTCAAATGTTGAGAGCATTATTCAAATAATTGTTGCAAACACTGGGAAGGAAGATGGAAATCAGACAGTTGTGAAGGGCTGGATCTAGCCTCTCACTGAACTGTCAGCGTATTCATTCCTCCAGACATTAGTCTTATCTAACACAGCTGCAGGTTGATAGCTCATATATTTAAACTCATTGAGAAATTGCCATAGTACAGATTTGCCTATGTCAACCTCTCTTCTTTTAGTAGTTTCAATTTTATTTCATGGAGCAAAATAATCCCATTATAGACCAGAAACTTCAACTGCAATGTTTAATTGTGATCTTGATTCTAGAGCTCAGAAAAAAAAAAAAAGAACCAATCTGGACATCACCAATTTCAGCACATGGGACCTGAGACAAAAGGATTGTGGAGAGTTCAAAGTGAGTTCCATGGGGGCAAATAGTGAGATCCTGTCTCAAAAAAAAAAAAAAATCAACCAAAACAAAACATCATGTGCACATTGTGTTTCTTTGTACACCCGTGTAAAGTAATCTATGAAAAGTTGAATCAAAGAGTCCTATTCATGTATTCATTTGCTGAGTACAGTCAGCTCCTCTGGACCCATGTGTAGGTCACATATCCATTAACCACAGTACAAAAGTATTTGAAAAAGAAAACCAAAAAAAAAAAAACAAAAAAAAACAGAAAGCAAGCCATCGCATATGCTGTGACATATACAGACCTTTCCTTAAACACTACAGCGCTGCAACTACTCAAACAGCATTCACGAGGTATTGAGAATCATAAGTAATGCAGAGATAGTTTAAAGTCTGGTGCAGAGTGTGCCTAGGCTATATGTCAATGCCATGTCACTCTGTGAAAGGAACTGGAGCATCTACAAGCTCTCATGCTTTTGATGTGTCTGAGGAACTGAAGGAAGAGTCTACCAGGGTTCCTGGGCTCATGACATAAAGTCTGTCATTATTCTTGTCAGTGAACTTGGTTTCTACCTCAGCCTCATCTTGAGCATTCTGCTCTTGTTCAGCCCCTGAGGTTTTAAAACCTTCCTTCATTCTTGAGAAATGTCAACCACATCCTGACACTTACTCTCTCCTGATTCTGCCCTTTGCTCTCTGGGGACAGTGACAGTGGTAGACACAATGGAATTTTGTTTATTTGGTCTCACTTCAAAAGAGTGGTGAGGACATCTTTGTATGCTTCTGTTTTAGATAAAGGCTGAAGAGATTAAAACCGTGGGCGGTCATCATACATCTGTCAGTTGGCTGAAGGTATCGCTGACTCGAGTAAGACATAAGGCATGGGGCACTCATTCCAAAACCTTCAGAAAGGAGACAGTTTACACCAACTTTCACTGGGTTCCATCTTGCCTCCTCTTTAGTCTCTTGCTCTCTACATGATAAAATATGTGGAAAATTGAAAAGAAAGTAGAAAAAAGTAACAGCAAGCTATCTAGGTAATTGTTAGCATACATGACATGAGCTATTTCAATGAAGATTTATATAAAAATCCATTGGGACAAGAAAATAGTTTTTTGAAAGATAAAAAGCTGGGGCTGTCAAGATGACTCAGCTTCTGAAAACAACTCCTGGTAAAGGAGCCCACTGCCAAGCATAATGGCCCAAGTTCTATCCCTTGGTGCATACCATGGAAGGAGAGAACTCATTCTTGAAGGTTGCCTTCTGACTTTCACATGTGTGCTGTGGTACACACGCGTGCACACACACACACACACACACACACACACACACACACACATACACAGAGTACATTTTTTTGAACCATAAAAGTTAAGAGAAAAGTATTTACGTGTCACAACTTTCAAAACATGAAAGTGGCCCTGGGACTCTCTAAGACCTTTGCAGAAAGTCTATGGGAGCAATAGGATTTTCAAGACTTTGTATAGTAAAACCACTCTGCCTCTGCACTCATTCTCATGAATATAGTCTAGTGGAGGGTCCTAGAGACTGTGTAATTGTAACATCACAATTTGATGTCAGTTGAAACAGATATCCAGCTGCCTTCTAAAAATTAGACATCAGGAGATTTACAAAAATGTAAACAGATAGTGTTGCTTATGTTAACAGGCGATATGTTCATTATTGCCATTTTGAAATAAAATTACCTAATATTTAAAATCCTCATTTAAAGCTTCTAATATGGTAACACAGACCCCTGCAATTATCCCTATGCTGGTAAATATTTATGGCTGGCCCTTTTGGGGGATGGGAAAGCCCTACTGTGTGGTGTCAGCTGACGACACAGCTGAGTATACCTATCATGTCTTCAGGATGTTGCTAAACCTGAGTTGGTAGTTAGTTGCAGGTAGCTCCTCCAAATACAATTCACAAAAGAAAAGTTCTTTGGGAACCTTGATAATTTCTAAACCTGTGAAGAAGCCTTGTTATCAAAAACTTGTGAACTGCCTGTGGTACTGGCAGACTGCCTTTAATCCCAGCACTTGGGAGGGAGGCAGAGGCAGGAAGATCTCAGTGAGTTCCAGGCCAACATTGTCTACATAGTGAGACCCTGTCTCAAACAAACACAAAACAACAACAACAACAAAAACAAGCAACCCCCCACAAACCCCAGCTATCTTAGGTTGCTTTCTGTTGTTATGAAGATACACTCTGATGAAAGCAACTTGAGGAGGAAAGTATTTATTTGGCTAATACATCCCCCATCATGGTTCATCACTCAGAGCAGTCACGACAAGAACTCAAGCAGGAACCTGGAGCCAGGAACTGAAGCAGAGACCATAGAGATGCTGCTTACTGGCTTGCTCTTCATGGCCCACTCAGGCTGCTTTCTTATACCATCCAGGGCCACCTGCCTAGCAGTGATGCCACCCACAGTGGGATAGGCCCTCACACATCAATCATTAGTAACAATTAAGAAGAATTATTAGGCCCTACAGACTTTTTACAGGCCAGTCTGATGAAAGCAAACTCCCAAAAGAGGTTCCCTCTTCTTAGATAGCTCTAATTTGTGTCATGTTGACAAAAACTAACCAGGACAGCAAATAACCAACTAACTCAACCAACCAACCACACTTGAAAACTTCTAGTATATAGTATAATCACATTTTTGTTTTAATATGCAACTATATAGAAGAATTCTGAGAAGATATATCAGTTGCCCCTGTAGTGAAAAAAAAATCCCCCAAACTGGATTTACTAGTAGCAGTTGTTTCTAAAGGTTAAAACAAAACAAAAATCCTTAGATTTGGTATTAGCTCTTCTTTGAAGGTCTGGTAGAATTCTGTGCTGAAACCATCTGGCCCTGGGCTTTTTTTGGTTGGAAGACTTTTAATGTTTCTATTTCCTTACAGGTGATAGGACTGTTTAATTTGTTAACCTGATCTTAATTTAACTTTGGTAGGTGGACTCTATCAAGAAAATTGTCCATTTTACTTAGGTTTTCAAATTTTGTGGAGGACAGATTTTTGAAGTAAGACCTAAAGATTCTCTGGATTTCTTCCATGTCTGTTGTTATTTCCCCCTTTTCATTTCTGATTTTGTTGATTTGGGTATTTTCCCTCTGCCTTCTTGTTAGTTTGCCATACCACCAGTCCACAAGGACACCTCCTCAACTATATTCATAGCAGCTTTATTTGTAATAGCTAGAAACTGGAAACAACCCAGATGTCCCTCAACCGAAGAATGGATAAGTAAACTGTGGTACATTTACATAATGGAATACTACTCAGCCATCAAAAACAATGAAATTATGCACTTTGTATGAATCACGTCACTGTATGGAACAAGAAAAGCTCATCCTGAGTGAGCTAGCCCAGACTCAGAAAAATGCACATTGCATCTATTCACTTATAATTGGATTTTAGTTATGTAGTACAGGATAACTATCCTATAATCAACACATCAAAAGGAACAGGAACATAGACCTTGTTACCTGTTAGTGGGACACTTTGCTCTAATAGAGTTGCCATATAGGCCCCCAGTGCAAGAGGAAGCTCTTAGCCCTCATATGACTGTTGAACTGAGGGAGGCTGATATGTAGGGGCAACTCACTCCAGAGGAGTAGGATAGGTGGGAGAGGGAGGAGAGAGTGGGAGGTTGGAATGGGGAGGGGACTGTGATAGAGATGTAACTTGAAGTAATAAATAAACAAACAAAAAGACCTTAGATTTTCCTCTATAAACTGTTGAGGGGCTGAATTTTTGTAAAAAACAAAAACAAAAAAAAAAAACAAAAAACCATGAAAGTCAAATAGAAAATGGAAAAGAAAAGAAATGTATTTTAATCTATTGTTTATAGATCCCTGGACTTTACTTACCCTGTAGATAGTATGAGCTCATTTGAGTAATAGGATTTCTTTCAGTCCCATAACTCAGAGTCCGGTGATGTTCTCACCCATTCTGGACCACTCAATCCTCATACACATGGTCCCTATAAGGATGCCAAGCCTTTATCCCCTCACAAGACAGCTTTCCTGAATGAGGCCCCCGTCTGCCAGGCGCTGTCCTTCCCAGTACCTTTTGTTATTTTCACATCTAGTTAGTCTTTAGGTCTCTTCTCAAGAACTCCTCTGACTTCCACTGAGCCAGACTTTTTTTTTTTTTTTTTTTTTATGTCCCCAGAAGGACCCAGGGATGACAAAGGGACTCCAGCAGTGGTATCAGAATCATGTGATCTTTACTCCTAGTGCTTCTATAGGCCTGGACTTCATAGAAGAAAACACAGAGGTTCATCCATTCACATCACAAATGCAACACGAGTACTGGCCTACATGGAACAAATAGCTGGGCATTGGAACACTGGTGAAGAAGAAGAACATGCCCCTGCTCTTATAGCACCAGAATCCCTGGGATTACAGTGACCTGTCCCTTATTCCATGACACATACTGATGCACCAGCAGGTCCAGACTGAGAAACCAGGTCTTCTAGGTGGGCTCCCTCCCAACCTGTCTGCCTGGTTAGGTGCTGAGGTGGCAGATAACTGGCCTCAGGAGACAAGATAATTCAGCATTTGTATATCTGAGTCCTGGAATGGATATACCCATGGATCCAACCCAGTTGAAGGTTCTTTGAAAAGGATGAATGTGCCCAGTTATGGAAAATTGTATTGCTGAGGCCGAAAAGATTGAAGTAGTCAGATGAGCAAAGCGTATGCAAAGCATACCAAACTGACCTTTGTTGTGGTAGAGACCTATCACTGTGAAAAAAAAAATGACCACAGCTTTAAATATCATATCTTTGAATCATGTGGAGGTGAAGGGATATTTTAAAAATGTGCCTGAGAGTGGGAGAAATGAATTCAAATAGGCCATTGCTGTGAACACACTTCTGTCAGGGAAAGGTCTTTGTAGCTAGAGTGAAATGGCATTTCTTTGTTAATGAGGCGAACATTTATGGAGAGTTATTATGTATATTTTTCAAAAAATAATAATGTAGATCTCACTGTAATGCAATGTGTCTGGGTGTAATCCACCTAGCCTAGTGTCTGAAATATAATGCAAATTCTAACATAAGCACCTGTGAATAAATCGAGTCATAACTTACAAGTCGGAATAATTCACAAAACTATGGTAAATGCTTTTCTTATTAGAGATTTCATACAGTTAGAATCAGACCATAATAACTACCTTGCCCAGATTCACTTAAAACCAGTTCTGTTTATTAGAAACAACCTCATGCTGTATACGTTGAAAATTACTTCAGTTATCATGCAATACATAAAGAGTCAAGACCAGTTCATTGGAATTAAACCTGATAATGTTTCATGGGCCAGGGAAATCTAGAAGTCAGAAGGGTGCACAATTAAAAAAAAAAAAAAAGACTTTTTACATGGTATGGGGACACGCTCAGGGCCCTCTGTTTTCACTGCAGGCACTACAGTGGCTAAGCTATCTACCCAGTCACATAGTAGACTTTCCAAAAGTCTAAGATTAGGCCTAAGGGAAGGGCCCATCCACAGTCCATCATGGGTGGGAGAGGAGTTCATGAAGCCCCACCTACTTTAGGAGCTGTTGGCAGTTATTGGTTGCTGGGAAAGGGGGGGGGGTCATTTTCTTCTGTGATGTAACTGCTGTTAAAGTTGTCCAGTAAATAACCTCCCATCCATGCTCATGTCTACAGCCTTAACTAGACTCTGTTAGTCACAAAAGAAGCCACAAAATAACAACAAAAACTCCAAGTCAACCATGAAAATAGGAGGGAGACCTGTTGGGGGAAAAATTGGTTCAGTGACAGTGGGAAGGGGTGAGACAGGGTAATGGGGAAGAGATGAAAATTATCTGCACATTTGAACTTATCAAAAAATAATGACGCATATGTTTTTTTGAAACAAATTCTCAAATGACAAATCCCATCCATTCAACAGAACTATAAACATGTGTAACTTTATGCCTAAGGGTGAAATGTGAATATTTTGCAGTGGTTTTTTATCAAAATGGTCATCCTGGAGTCTGAACATGCCAAGGAAACTGCTCTTTCTCACAGCATCCTGCACCACACACGCCCAAGAGCACTGTGGTACCCTGCTCCAGATCAGGTCCTGATGCTCTTGAGATACCAAGTATCTTAACAGGACTATTCTTGGCTCATATTTAAGTTCTGTAGTATTTTGGTCTTGTTTCTGCTTACTCTCAGGAAATAGCAACACTGCAGAGCTGGGAGCCTGGAACCCACCCACATCCTATGTGCTGATTTAAGGGTATCTCTCTTGGCTTAAGGACTCACTTGACAATATTGGTCAATGAGTTTTGATACTGGACAATGAAAGGAGAAAAATGTCTTGAGAGTAATGACAGCCATTTGCCTTGACATTTCCTCTGAGTCACCACCCTTACACTAAAGTCACTGTGAGGCTAATGGCTCATGTAACATTTTGCTTTAAAAGAATTTCATAAAGTCAGTTTTCGTATGCTTTGTATCATAAGCTGAAACTTTCAGTGCAATTTAAAATCAAGGATTTTCTTCTTACATTCCTGGGTTGAGGTATTTAAAAAAGGGGTTAAGAAATGTTGCTTTGATTCCATTATTCTTCAGAACATTTGTGTGAATAGAAAAGCAGCCACTTTTTTTTTTTTTTTTGAAAGACAGATCTGATACTTAACTCCTGGAGGTCAATACTCTCATCATCACCTGTGACCGAAGAACCACTCAGGAAGAATCATGCACTTACAGCACTGACGAGGTATCCCATATAGCTTACATAAGCATCACAGGAGAGATCTACTTATTTTATGTATATCTTTTTTAATATATGTAAAACTGAGCCATTTATGAACATAGAGATTAGAGAAAGTCTTAAAGACAGCTTAAAATACTAATGTTCTGTCATGGAATTGGGATAATTTTCACATTACAAAATGTGCTAGTACAAATTGTTTCTCAGCAGAAAGAGAAGTGGAAAAGTAGAATCCTTGATTCAGCTACATCCTATTGCTCTCAGCCAATGACACCTGACATGTATATTTTCATGCCCAGTTGGAAATTATTAATGAATTTTCATGATTTACCATTTTGGCTTTTCTTGGAATTAAATATTAAATATGATTTTTGAAACAGGGTTTTCTTTATCTATTAACAAGTCCTCGAACACATTCCTGTGGTAACAATGGAGCTTCTGACCACTTATAATCTACCAAAGATATTCTTTCTGGAGAGGGATTCATTAAGTACACAAAATATTTGAGAATGGGGGATCTTGAGAGTGTTAAAGATTCTCATAAATATGTCACTCAAACTTACAGAATACTTGCACATGGCACATGAATTATAACCTCAAATCCACACTTGATTCGTCTTTGAATTTTACCTCATTATTTATAAAACATTCTATTTTTGTGTAGTTCTGAATAACTCGCCAAGTGTGCCTTAGGTTTTAAGAGACAGTCATGGAAAGCTTTGTCTTAAATCACATATGGATAGAATGCTAATTGCAATCATTGTTTGTTAAGAAACATTCCATGCTCAGCTGACAAAATTGCAGATTAAATTTTTAGTCTCTGAAGCCTCAAGAGTACTGAGCTCAAGAAATGTTTGTTGGGGTGCCAGATAATTTTAGGCGAAGGGGACAAATTTTACTGTTTTCTAGGTTTAGTGTAGTGAGCATAGTATATGGATACGAATGAGTCTCTGTAGAATCAACACTGAGAACCTTTCCAACATGAGAGGCAGGGAAATACTTTTGATTCACAAACTAAACATGGAGGAAAGATAGTGGTGGGAAAGCACTGGATTTAAGATTTGTTCCAATCTCATTTTTCCTGTGTTTCCATTTACTGTATAGTCTCATATGAATGGTCATTCTCTTTACAGTCCAGTTTCCTATTCAGTAAACAAGAGCTGGTACCATGTGGCTCAGTAGTTGATGTCACAAGAGTTACAGGTGTCAATTTTCATTAAACTACCATAGATAATGAATGACAAATATCCTGAAAATATTAATCAATTGATATTTTACAGAGTTAGAGTAGGTAAAGGTAGATTTAATTTTTTTTTGTAGTAGGACAATTTCACATATTACAAAAGAGCCTGTGACTCTTCAGTGAAGCCTCTCAGTGGGTTTTTAGTAGCTGGGCAAGTCACCTTACAAAGGAATCTGTGGATTTGGGCTTTAGCAGTAGGATTGCCTTTCCAGAGTTGAGAACTGTGGAATACTTATTTTGGTGATCTCTTGGAATAATCCCACCTATAAAAATATATGCATTTATACAAAACACTCAAATCTTAGTGTCTCTTAGTCTCCACTTACTCACACAGAATATAATTTCCCTGGCAGTTTTCTTTCTTCTTAAGTATTTATGGAAACCCCAAAGGAGGAGTTCCTTGTTGACTCTAGCGTCTTCTCAATCACTGCTTCTCATGAACTGTCCCCACCAGGGGACTTAAAGCAATCCTGCCTCTGAGGCTCCCTTCAGATCCAATAAATCAGAATCTTCCAGGCAGCACCTGGAAGGACGGCTGTCCAAGTCCACCAGCATGTAGCTGCTCCTTATCAACACGCAGCCATCTTTACTTTGATTCACTGGCTCAGAACCCTTTTTACTTGCCCCAGTCAATCCTTCCAAGCAGTGCCCAGTGTCTTCGAGTTTCTCCACTTGGTCACTCGTTAGAATTTCATAAGTGGAGTTTAAAATGCTGCAACCATATCCCAGTCTAGAGTAAATAAATCAGACATCCTGGGCATGAGATTCAGGTACCTAGGATTTATGAACAACATTTTTGATGTATATTGCTTTAGAAATGTCTAAGGGAGTTTTGAGGTAGCCCCTCTCATCAGTGTGACATTGCCTGTCTCTGCTCTGGTGGTGGCCTCCCACCTGCAGAGCTGCAACAAGCCCAAGCTTGCCCAGATGTCACCACAAGCTGCCGCCCACACTGATGATGCTTTGTCACTTGCAGTTCCAGGACTGTATCACTCCCTGGGATACTTGCTATTTCTGCTACTGGCATCTTAAGCCATAATTTCCTGCCTCTTTGTCTTTGTCATGTATGACTCTTTCTAATAGTTTTCTTTATAAACAAACAAACAAACAAACCAAAAAGCTGTATGTATGTATGTATGTGTATTATTATTTTCTAGAAGTGATCCCCCTCTGTTCCTTGGGTACTTACTCAAGTTCTTTCTAATTTCTTTCCCCTCCAACATCCTGAGAAGAGGATGGAGCCCCAGTAGAGATCCTGTGTTCCTGATGAAACTCTCCTGCCTCTACTCCTATCCTACCTGCTTCCTCAAGTGTCAATCAATGTTCTCATAGTGCAGATGTGCCAGCAGGCCGGTGAGTTGGGATGGTCAAGTTCATTCCGAAAGAGGATGGTGGCCCTCAGGCTATGTCACACCCCTTTCTATTTCTAGGGATTTGACGCCTAAGGCTCTTTCCTTAGATATTGATCTATAAATATTTGAATTCCAATTATGAATAAATTCAGATTCCTTCCCTTGGGTGGCCTAGAACTCAGGCAAGTGAGCAAGCAGATCTGACCACATTTTATAGCCAATGAACATTCTAGAGTCTTTGATTGGTGTTTATTATCTTTAGTATAGAGAAATCCCTTAACGAGTGCCATACTCAACACTCTGGTATATGGGAATTCTACAAATAGCACATCCATTCTGGGAAACATCCAGGAGTAATTTTAAGGAAAATAATGTTCCTTTAAGATCAGACCGTTTTTCTCTGGATGGGCTTAAACTTTCCATTCTTCGAATACTTAGATGAATCAAAAGTCTTACATAGATCTCAAACTCATGCTATAAGAGCGAGATAAAAAGCCCAACAATAAATCTACACAGAGTGAAAGAATGATGATGTTTCTCTAAGAGGGTGCAATAAATTATTAATTTATGCCAGAAATAAATACAGCCAATGTCATAAAAATGAATCACTCTGATATCAGCCTATAGACAGACCACCATTTGAGAACACCTGCGTTAGGACATAAAAAAGTTAAGACATAGTTTCTCTTCTGGTCCTAGAGAAGATCCTGTGTAAGGAACTTCCCATTAGCTATGTGGAAACCTGCTGGGTCAGACCTCAGAAAATGGACACATTGCCACTTCCCATTCAAAGTGCTGGTGGTGAACCTTTTCTGCCTTTTCTGTTCCTAGTGGTCCAGAGATCTGTCCAATCCTGTGCCAGAGCCCCACCAAATCATAGCCACGGCATCTTATTCAAAGAAAGGCAAGTCAAGAGCTGAGCAAAATGTCATCTTTCTGGAAATCCAAAATAACTCTATCCAGACAGACATCTCCTGTTTTGACCAGGCAGATATAACCCTGTTTTTCACCATTCTCTGTGGAAGGAAGAGTGAAGTAATGTGACCACAGGCTCTTACAGTGACAACAAGATCAAAACTTCTTTTTCTTTAGTTTTGGTCAGGGGTCTGTTCTCTTTTACTTTGTCTTTGAACATTTAATTAGACCTGAGCAAGGCGCAGTATGAAAAGGGGAAAGAAACATCTTAAGGCATAGTTTTTTAACACCTTGGAACAAAAAGAAAAGGCAGCTGTGATAAATACCTCATTACCTGTGCTCTGACCTGAAGCAGTTACACTACCACAGGTAGTCTATTCTCCCTTAAGACCAGATGGGATTCCAATCCCCTGGACCCCCAACTCTGGTTCAAACAGCACAGGTGTTTATGTGACCTTTCTAAAACCATTCCCTTTCAGACATTTTATCTACGGCCCCAGATCATATTTTTTTCTGATAGGATTGCTTTTGGGTTTTTGAGTCACATTTCTAGAAGCAATTCAGTCTCTTTCCTGGAGGACTGAGACAGACTTCGTTCATTACACTCTCTATGTCCTTCAAGACTATCAAGGAAACGGGAGCCTGAAATTTGGCCGTATTCTCAATAAACACACACTTGGGCATATGCATTCGGCCTTGATGTTTTCTGTGCTGCATCAATAAAATTTAATTAAAATGGGTAGAAAAATTACAGTCATTTCCATTTATCATCCTCAAATGCTATTATGATACTAAAACCTTTCATACCTGAACCTATAAGCAGGATGATAAAAATATAATGGGCCATTAAAAGGGGTTATGCTACTACCATCCTTAGAAATTTTAAGGTAATAATGGGTAACCATCTGTCTTGAATGTCATCAAAGAAGGGACCAGGACAGTTGATGGATTAAGCTCTATTCAGATATATTTTTTCTCATTTTGTATGGAATCAGACATAATCATACAAGAGTATGGGTCATAAATATTTATAGGTTGCTATTTAAACATTGACGATGGTATTTTTTTTGTTGTCTAAAGGTGAAAGGAGAAATGGATAGTGAGGTGTAAGTGTGTAACTTAAAAGTTTATTTTCATAGCTCTACCTAGCTCTCATCCTCTTTGATTTTAAATCACAAAATTCCCTACTGCAACAGTATGTTATACATTATCAACAAACACAGATGTGAGGTTTATAGACCAGGACAGATCATTTGAGCAGTTATGCTATGACCATAGTTTTTCCAGAGGGAAAAAGTATTTACATGAAAAATTTTCAAAGGGAAGCATGGCTCTCAGTTTGGGTCTTATTTATCTTTATCCTCCTCCCCTGGGATCCAGTACTCAGAATGCAGAGGGAAGTTACTGGGGTTCCAAATGGCCATTTGTGGCCCCTGTTGTTATGTCTCTGAACTGGGGGTTCACAGACGTTCTGGGCCCTGAAAGTACAGTACAGTGTGTTCTTGCTTTGATGTGGGAGCCTTGCTGTCATTAGCATTTGAAAGGGAACACTTATTAGTCAAACTACTAAACGTCCTTTATACAGTACAATGAGTTTCATTGAAAGGAATCACCAGCTCAGCTACAGAGGAATTTAAACACTTTGCCATCATTTATAAATTCAGCCCTTCTAGGATAATATTTTAAAGGTACTTTGAATGAAGAGAAGACAGAAATTGGTAGGAATCTTGACAAAAGAAATGTAATTAGAGTAAAACATAAAGGCAATTCTATGCTTTCTGTAGATATCTTTGATCTTCCCAGAAGTCAGGGAAGCACCGGCATTGTCTCCCTCCCCAGAACAGGTAACTGGCATGAAAAGTGACTACTTTTGTTAATGTGTTGAAGGGGGAAAATGCACAAAACCATAATCCACTACCACTGTAATGCAAATCAATAAGGCAGAGACACCCTGCAGGAAACACAGCGAGTAATACAACTGCATTTGATCTTTCTTTCGATGTCTCAGAATTACCCTAGGCATTGGCCTTATGCATCCAACTCATTAAATTTAAATTAATTGCATGATATGGGAATTAAGGAAGCCATTAATTAGTACACATTGTTTCTCCTTTCTAATTTTTATCTTGGAATGTCCATGGTCATAATCCAGTTATTCATTAATTTACTTACTAATTTGGTAAGATTTTACTGAGGGCCTAAGTCCAAGGCAAAAGTCAAATGATAAATTTCCATAAACCTCTCTTACAGACCAAACATCCTAAGAGATGAGAGTCTAGAGTCTTGAAAGGCTGAAGTGAATTTAAGTAGTATTTTTATGAGTGGCTTAAGGAAATGCAGTGTTAAGATCAATAACCACATTGCTCATAACTAACCCTTAAAACTTTCCTCAATAATGTCATCAATCTGATTATTATCATCCATGAGTCTAAAGGTCTTAAGCAATCATCATCCTAATTGGATAGAGTTGTCCAAAACAGTCCAGTGAGAGCTAAAAGGTCCTTCTGAACTCAACTCCCCTTTTGACTTCTCTCCCACATGCCTCCTTCCTGTTCTCCAGGCTACACCCACAGCCAGACATATCTCTTCCTACTTTGCTGAAGCTTTTGGCTCCCACAAAGAACCATGTTGACTATTTGCTCTAGAGACTTCTGCTGCTTTTTCTCTCTGTGTTAGGCTGTTAGTTACTTAATTCCCTTTGCTTTGATGCCCCATGTATCTGCATGTTAATCTGCAGATTACCATTAGAACAAACTCCAACCCCTTAAGTCTTACATTACCTTCTTCAGTAAGCAAGTTAGTCCTTGGGTTCCTAGGGCATGCTGGGCCTCCTTGTATGTTAACACTTGCCCCATGGGGTGATGTGTCCTCTTCCACATATGGATCTATACTCTATTAGGAACTCCTAAGGGGAATCATTGTCTTATTTGCCTTTGCTTTCCAGGTTTCCATCATGTTTGTCATGCAACCACTGTCATGCTTACTACATGTTCAAAATATGTTTAAAATGGAAAAAAAAACAACTGGGAAGTCTTTTGTTCAAGTCTTGAGGTACTGGATGCTAGCAATGGGAATTTTATACTGTCTGCCATAGGTGCAGGCAGTCTTAGAAAAAGTCATTGCAACCACGCCCTTTGGTTCAAACTGAGCATTTTCCCACAAAGAACCATTCAATTCTCAGTGTGAATTTTTTTCCTCCCAGTAGGAACTATTAATGTTATTTCTGAGTGCCTCAATCATGAATTTAATTTGGCAATCTCAGTCCCTCATCACACCTCCATGCATTATCATTTTAAAGCATGTTATCTCTCCCCAACTGTAATTTAAAAGAAGGAGCCAAGTGTGTGTGTGTGTGCGTGTGTGCGTGTGTGTGTGTGTGTGTGTGTGTGTGTGTGTGTGTATACTTTATGCTCAGTGTTCAACAGAGTATTTTGTTTGGAACATGTTTCACAACACATTTAGTTCAATAATTTACTTTAAAGTGGGAAAACTGAAAGACATCTGTGTTAAGTGTCTAGGGTCCTGCCATTAGCAGCAGACTTGGGGCAAGACTCCACTTTGGGGACTCTCACTCAAATGTTCTCTCACCATATCATCTTGCGTCTCACATATTCCAAATCCCTTATTTGAATTTTCTTGCAAAGTCATGCATAGCACATTCAATTTGGCTCCCATTGTCTCTTTTTATAGGAAATTTAAATTTGGATCTGCATTGCTGCTTTCCCATTCAATGGCAATAAAAACTAAAAATATCATCTGAGGGGCGTGGAAATAAAATAAGCATCTAGAAAGAATGCTGTAATGAAGGTGCCACTGTTTGCCCATAAACACTTGACAAGGAATCTGGCTTTTCAAAAGCAAACACATGAAAACATCTACATCCAACTCAGCTACATTTCAGTTAAGAGGATAGAATGCACCATAAATGGTAGGTTTTCAAATATGATAGAGGAAATTTAAGAAAAACTAGTGTCTGAATCTGCTAAAAGTACGATAAAGGTAGCCAAGTGTGATGGATTAACAAGAATGGTCCACTATATACACTCATATATCTGACTGCTTGGGCACCCAGGGAGTAGAAATGATTGAAAGGTCTAGAAGGATTAGTAGGTGTGGCCTTTTAGGAGTTTAGGTGTTGCCTTGTTGGAGGAATGTGTCACTGGTGGTGAGTTTTGAGGTTTCAAAAGCATGTGCCAGGCCCAGTCTCTCTTGCTTTCTCTGTTATCAGGATGTAGCTCTCATTTACTGCTCCAGTGACACGTGCACCACCATGCTTCCTGCGGAGAGGATAACAAAACCTCTGACACTGTAAGCAAGCCCCTGATTAAATGCTTTCTTTTTTTTTGCATTAAATTTTTTTTAATAATTTATTTTTTATTTCTTCAAGTTACATCTCAATCACGATCCCCTCCCTACTCCCCCCTCCAGTCCCACCCTTCCACCCTCCTCCCCCTCAGCCCCACCATCCTCTTCCCTTCTTTTTTTTTCTTTTTTTTTTGTTTAAGGTATTTATTTTTCCCCCCAACAGCTCTCCCTTTCAGTCCAAATAATGGTTCTTTTTCTTATAACTATAAATACAATACAAAACAACAGAAATAAATAGGCCACGATTATAAGAGTTATAAGGCTTAGCATACATTCCCAATGTCCAGTCCATATGTATTTGGCACCTGACTTTAACATTCTACTATCTAACCATCTCCATGAGTTAGATAGTAGAATGTTAAAGTCAGGTGCCAAATACATATGGACT
>CAJQZJ010033886.1:1829005-1845437 GCA_907164525.1 Lophiomys imhausi | reverse complement strand
TTCCGTTTCTTAATTATCCTAAACAGTTTATGTCGGTTGGTAGCGAGTGGTAAAAACTTGACATTTCATTTTTAAGTATTACTACAAACAATACCTTTAAGAAGCGTTACCCTTAATTTTGTATCAATATACAAAGATCAATACCAATGTGGCCAAATATAATCTTAATTTTGTATCAATATACAAAGATCAATACTGATGTAGCCCTATACAATCTTAAATTTGCATTAATATACAATGATCAATACCAATTTAGCCAAATATAAATGCTTTCTTTTATAAGAGTTGCCTTGGTCATGGCATCTCTTCACAGCAATGGTACAGTGACTAAGACACCAAGCACTTGTCTGCCTATCCATGCCAATCTCGCAAGTGTTGTTGAATAAGTGAAGTTAACTGGTACCCTTTTACCTACTAATAACAAGCATTTAATAGGTAGCCGAATCATTTGCTGCACAGCATCAGAAAGTTCGAGGCTAAAGTCAGCCTCTGAGAAAATATGGCAAACCCTCCGATTGATCACCTCTTCTTCACAGTTCTCCCCAGCACACAAGGACTGCTAATCCTCCCCTTTGACCACTACAGCGAGCTACTCAGTTCATTTTGCTGATCCCTGTTGCAGTGGAATTCCTTCAAAAGGTTTGTCTATGTACTACAAAGCTTGAATGTCTTTCCTCCGCTTCTGTCTGAGAGCTGTTTTGATTGGGTTCTACCTTGACAGTCTATGCTATCAGTGTCAACAACCTTCACATTTCCCATTTTTCTTGATATTTTACCACCACTGGCAGAACTCATCATACTCCTTAATGATCTGGGATCTCCCTGTGTTTTCTAGGAGAAGATATAGTCCCAGCTTTTCTTTGTCCTACTGACTATGACAACATACTTAAGACATGTTATAAAGTGAGAGGATACGTTTTAGCTCATAGCTTTGAAGGTGTAGTTCAGAATTCAGTGGCTCTGTTGCTTTAGGCCTGCAGAGGAGCAACACATCACAGAGGTATGTAGTGGGGAAAAACCATTCACTGTACAGTCAGGAAGCAAAGGAGAAAGAAGAGGAGACCAGGGTTTCATATTCCCAATGTTCTAAAATTTCCCATCTCTCAATATTAGCTATATGCTGATGACTTCCAACATTGCATATCTGGCTTAGATGTTTTTTTCTGGACAGTAAGGACTCTGTCCAGCTGATGACCTATAGCTTCATTCCACTGCCTAATGCACATCCAAGCTGAGAGAGTCAGCACAAGCTCTTGATTATCCTCCAGCCAGTTAGTCTCACAGCCTTCCCTGACTAATGAATGGCAGCTCTGCTATTGAGGCACAGCACATACATGCCTTTAGAAAGGAGCTCCAGAGTTTCTCTACATCATTCAGATGCTCTGTGACTTGGTCCTTGTGGCCATTCCTTAAACTCTCCTGGGGTTACTTTGTTCCATCCATGTTTGTCCTTCTGCCCTTGTTTATCAGTTGTTCTCAATTTCTAAAGAGTTCTACTCCAAATATTAGTTTGGTTCCCATTTTCATTCCCTTAAAGTATCTGTCTTGTCAAGGCCTCCTCTGGCTATCCTATTGATAATTATAAACTCCAATCCTATCTCCATTTCTTGTTCTGGTACTGGCCTTCATGACTATTGTAGATACACGATCCAGTGTCATTTATTCTAACTTCTCTAAAGCTTTTCTACTAAAGGACTCCTTTAGTGTATTGTATTACTTATATATGGAGTGGTGCCTGGTTAAGAAGGCTCTTTAAGATGTTAGTTAATGAACAAAGGTGATCAGTGAGAGTCAAGGGAGCTATCTCTTAGGTGGAAAGGTATATACAAAGTGAATGAGTATTTTGCATATATTAATGATCAGTAATTTCTTTAGCTGCATATGTATCTGTTGGAAATGAATTTAAGTGGGAACTAGGAGAACGGAACTAGAAATTCCAGTTAAAATGGATGGCTTGGAAATACATGGTTTTGCAAGTAAGCCTCCATCAAGGTAAAGACAGTTGATGGAAAAACTTGGAAGTCTGTCCAGATATCAAACTTTGCAGGACTTCCTTGGGGAGGAATGTGGAAGAAGGAAGGGCAGAGGCAGGCTGGGATTCTTGAGTGGCCCAATGCAGGAGTTTTTTTTTTCTGATGGCTGGGGGATGGGGGGCCCTAGGCTGCTGTGTGTGGATGTTCACTTGGAATCCCTAGCAGCACTTGGTGTCTAGGGCCAGAGGTGGGGCTTGTAGGACTTGCTTATCCCTAGAACAGTTTCACGCACAGAGGCAGTGAGTTGTGCCAAGTCAGGGGAGGGGCTTGCTGCCACGTTTACAAGTTCTTTAATAAGGTATGTCACCACGGACTCTGTGACTCCTCACCATGTCCCCAGCATGGGTCACTGTGCTATGGTCCTCTGTGCCTAACACATGGAAGGGCTGAATGCCCCCACAACAGGCTGAAGAAAAAAAAAATTAATTCACCGAACATTTAATCATTTACAAGGATAATCATTTACAAAATATATTTTAAAGTGGAAATGGAATTGCTGAAAAGATAGTTTAATTCTCAAAGCTATAAAAAGCACACGATTCTCAAAGCCTTTACTGGCACATATAGCTATTGGATTAGTTGGAATAGACAAGAGTTGATGGATACAAATCCTTTAAAATTGTATCACCTTTAGATTTTATACCACAAAGTGGGTTTATACAGATTCCCCTCAAGACTTTCCTTGCTAACTTCCTACTCTCCCATTACATGGCCTTGGAGAGAGAGGCAAAGAGGTTAGATAGCTGTTCCTCTCGGTGGCAGTGTGCACACAGTGTGGGAATAGATACTATGTCCTTCAGCCATGTGATTTCACATAATATTTTTAAAAGCATCCTTGGGTTCAGTGGGGATGTGGTAGCCACATCTGTAACCCATACCTTGGAGATTCTGTACAACACATAGTGAGCCTCCAACTCACAATTTTTACCTTTGTGCAGACATGGCTGAGTATGTCTACTCTCTCTCTTTGCAGAATAATAACCACAGACTCTGCATATGGGAGTGTGGGTTACATACTGACCATATATATATATATATATATATATATATATATATATATATATATATACATACGTATATTATATACATATATATATTATGTATGTATATGTTTATATTTATGCATGGATAAATATGCTTGTGTGCATAAATTATTAGAGTAAAGCAGATTGCAAATGATGGATACCGATAGAAGAGAAAGAGAAGGAAATGGAAGAGAATCAGCATTTATTAAGCTCCTACTTCACCTAGGCAGAAGGCAGTGGGGGAGCAGGAGTGGGGGTGTGCAGTTATCTGGATGTTAAAGAATAATCTTGTAGAAACCTCTTTCTGTAAGGAGGGAGAGTGCTAGGAGATGAATTGGGAGCCTGTCAGGGAGTGCTTGTCATGACATTCGGAGGGAGAACAGAAGGCTGTAGGGCACTGATTTTGGCTTTGTCTCCCCTAGGTGTTGGACTGCTGTCTCACCATGAGACGAGTTATCTTTGAAGTGTCGCTGAGCCGTCTAGATAGCAGGACTTAAAAGTGCAAGTCCCTAAACAGGATCTGGCTTCCCAGAATACAAATGCTGAGAGAACCAAAAGAGGCTAGGAAAAAGCAGCCCGAGACATTTCCCTTAAAGCCCTGGAGAATGCTACTGGTCTTTATAATTTAAAAGATCCTGGAATTGGAGGTTTCTGGGTATTACTATCAGGATTTTGGTTTATTTATTTCCTTTTTACTTGGGGCTGTCAAGACGTGAGCAATTTCATTTTACGATGTCTTTAAAGTGTCTACCTGAAGTGAAATGATGGTGGGGGCAGGGTGGCCTTGCAGAGTCTCTGTTTAAGAGGACATGATCAGGACAATCAGGACAAGGTAAGATTGAGACATGACAGAGAGGGCAGAATGCAAGTCAGAGTCACCGCAGGGAGTCCCATGTAAGCTTTCAGGAACACCTGGCCAATTCCAGATTTTGCTTGGATGTCTTTTTGCTTTCCCTATGCCTACTGTCCAGTATCAAAGGAGAAGTCTTTGGCTTCTCTGCTTTCGTTTGCATTTTGGATAGATCTCATCACTGAGTCCAATTCTTCATCATGTCCTATAGTCACAGTCCCTGCCATGTAGTACTACTGCAAAGCTTACTCCCTGCATGTTGGTTGCTTGGCTTCCTGTCTTGTACTAAGCCATATAAGATGATTAGGAGAGGTGGTACAAGCTGATGATGGAAATGGATTTGCTTCAGTACTCACAGAATGACAGGCACATGGCACTGGCAGAGGTACCTTGGTGCAGCATATCCTAGAACACATACCCCAACAATTCCAGACAGGTAAACAAGCTTAATCCATGCAAGTACATGAGCAAGTTGGCCCAATCAAAATGGTGGACACTTACAGAGGTAAAAATTAAATACTTACTGCTGGGTGTTATTTGGATAGCCAATTGTTATTGTTGTTGTTGATGCTGATGTTAAACAGCAAAAACTAACTTATCTGTGTGTTTTTCCTCATATTTACCAGAATGAGGGTCCTAAAATGAAATCCCAATTATCTTAAAATTAGTCTGCGTAAAGTACTTTAATAATAATACCTTTCTGAGCTGAGTTACGCACCCCTGCCTCAGATTTCTATGCTGCAGTTCTAATCCTTAGTGCCCCAGAAACTGACCTTATTAGGAAATGGGCTCACTGTAGATATAATCAGTAGAGGAAGTTATATTGGAGTAGGGTAGGCCCTAACTCAGTATGCTTGATGTTCTTATCAAAAGCAGACATTTGGAGATAGCCTGCATCTGAGAGAAGCATACGGACACCAAAGCACAGATCAGGATGATCTGTCTGGAACTCAAGGAACAACAGCAAAGATTGCCAGAAAACCACCAGAAATGGAGAGAGAGGGGGGAGGGGGAGAATGAATGGATGCATATTCTTCCCAAGAAGGAGCTAATCATGCCAAAACTGCTGTTCCCATTTTCTGGAGCTTTGAGGCAATGGTTCCTACTGGTTACTTTAAGCCAGGGGTCCTCAATCTGTGGGTCTCGACCCTCACAGGGATCACATATCAGATATTCTGGATATCAGATATTTATATTATGATTCATAATAGCAGCAAAATTGAAATTATAAAGTAACAACAAAATAACTTTATGGTTGGGCCCCCCCCCCCAAATATGAGGAAGTGTATTAAAGGGTTACTGCATTAGGAGGGTTGAGAACTACTGCATTTTAATACCTTTAGGATCAAGTTCAACTTCCTTCACAAAGCACATACAATCTATCTTTCTTAGACTGGGGCTGCCTGTATTGTCTCATTCTTCACTTGTGTCTCCTTGACTCAGCTCCTCCCTAACTGTAAGTCCATTGAATCATCTATAAAGCATCAGTGAATTTCCTAAGAGACTTTGTCTAGGCCAATCCCTTGTCCTCAAATATCCATTTTAATACTCTCCATTCTCTACTACATCTGATTTGGTACCTCCTTACTTTTGCTTTCCTTGCTCCAGATTGGGAATTGTCTTTGGAAACCTTCTCCTTCTTGACTTTCCCAGTCACAAGTAGGGGAGAAGGCCCTCCCGGATGCTACCTAAACACCCTCCAGATATTTCTACCCTAACTTCTAGCACACTATAGGTTGGGTGCTTATTATATCCTTTGTCCTCATCAACAGCCTTCACAAGGGGTTCACCCCTTGAAATAAAGGCTACATTCAGTCTCTGGATTCCTGGTACTCAGGACGTGTTTGGCACAGAATGACTAAGTGGGTCTTAGTAGAAGGAGACCATGTCTGTTTTTCTGAAGATACACAAACAGATATATCTTCAGAATAAGGGAATCATATTTTGCTCATGTGCCAATGGGCAGTTGAATTTGCTTGGAAACAAAACCACTCAATTGAAGACTAAGCATTGCTTCCACATTCCTCTTCATTTCCTTCTCTGTATAACTATCCGTATTCACATGCTTCATAATGCTTTAGATGTAAGTGACTGTGAATTATTAATGAGTTCAGGCCTTTCATCTTCAAGACTGACAGACTATGTTCCACATCTCTCAGGAGGGAGGGACTATTATAACTATATTGTTGCTTACCAAGAGAATTGTTAATGGTTATCCCGGAGGGGAAAAAAAAATCTATAAAAATCCAACCTGTAATAAAGCCTTAAGCTTACTTTCTTCCTTTGCTAATGAAATTCTTTCCACATCCACTGTCAGAGCAGCTGCAGAACACTACACCCCAAAAGAGACTAAGCCAATCACGAGCTTTTCTTTTACCTGTTTGGTCCTCAGTTTGGAATCTGATGACAGATTGTTGTAGGTATAATGGGCCTGCGTGACTCCACAGAAGAGAACAGCAACTATGCCTGAAATTCAAAAGGAGACCAGTCAAAATCAATTTTCTTTCCCACATCAAAGGGCAGGGCTGGAAAATGGACGTGCCATCAGGAGAGGTAAAACTCTCAATAATTACCATGAAAATTAAACCTGGGTAAATCTTGAAATTTCCCTTAAATAGGTCTTGGGATTGAAACATTAAGAAAAGCATTAAGCAGTAGACTCTTACTAGAAACAAAAGTAGTTTCCTCCTGGAGAGAAATGATCCTCTAGCCATGAGTTAGAAAAGTTACTTATAGAAACATGAAGAAAAAAATGCTCAGAAGAGTACCAACTACTTCGCTGACTTTCTCTTGAACACTGGCACATCCACTTTCCATTGTGTACCTTGGGGAGCCTGGAAAGGTTCCTGTCATACCATAATTTAGTACTAAAAGCCATGAGTCACAAACCTAAGAACTGGACAAGGGTTTTGTTGCTCTTATCTAGTGTGTCTACTTGCCAAGCAACAGAAAAGAGACCTCATGTGCCCCTTTGCCCTTCTGGTGAAACTGGATCCACTCTTTTTGCAGCTGAGCACCAATAAGTACTTCTGTCCAAGCCACGCACTTCTTGAAGGTAGTAGGGCTGTGGTCTTTTCATGTGTGCTTCCCACCAGCCCATCCCTGGCCAGCTGCAGGGGACATTTCTTTCTCTCTTTTAAAAAATATTTATTTATTACTTCAAGTTACATCTCCATCTTCCGCCCCTCCCAGTCCCACCCTCCCACCCTCTACCCCGTATCCCTTCCATCACACTCCTCTGGAGTGGAATGTCCCTACATAACAGTCCCCCATCCCACTTCAGCAGTCATATGACGGCCAAGAGCCTACTCATACAAGGCAGCACCACTAGGGCAAAGTGTCTCATTGACAGAAAAAAAGTCTATGTTCATGTTCCCTTTGGTGCATTGGTTTTAGTATAGTTATCCTGTACTATATGGCTAAAATCTGACTATAAGTGAATAGATGCCATGTGGATCCTTCTGGGTCTGAGTTAGCTCACTCAGGATGAGCTTCTCTAGTTCCAACCATTTGGCTGCAAATTGCATGATTTCGTTATTTCTGATAGCTGAGTAGTATTTCATTGTGTAGATGTACCACGTTTTTTTAATCCATTCTTCAGTTGAGGGATATCTGGGTTGTTTCCAGTTTCTGTCTATTACAAATTCGGCTGCTATGAACATAGATGAGGAAATTTCCTTGTGATTCAGAGAGGAATCATTTGGATGTATATCCAGAAGTGGTATGGCTGGGTCCTGAGGCAGAGCTATTCCAAGTTTTCTAAGATATCGCCAGACTGACCTCCATAGTGGTTTCACAAGTGTGCATTCCCACAAGCAATGGAGGAGAGTTCGCAGAGGACATTTCTTAAAGCCACACTGCTCACAGCTTTAAGTGCTACATGAAGTCACACATGCCAGATGCTCCTCGAGGACAGAGAATAACAATAACAGGACAAATGTGTTACTTGTTCCTTGATTCTGCCACTCTGTTAGTATCCCTGGGGTGGGTTGGCTTTGGTGAGCGCTGCACTCTACTTTGGATTAAAGATTAGATTAATTATGGGAAATTGGGCATAGAGGGGGGGCTTGGGGAAAAGCATAAAAGATAAGTATTCCTCAATTCAGAACAAGAGGATTGAACTGAATTTTAAGCAGCAGAAGATTTCCATCTAAAAACACTCATAAATTAAATGCTGATGATTCTTAAGAGTATGGAGCTATGTGAACTGAATACTGACATTTCAAATGAGTTTGAAATAAAGAATTTTAAAGGCTGAGCTTTTTCATATGCATTTATTTAGATGCCAGTTTTTTTCAAGTTGGTATCAGATAAAATATTGTTAAAACAAGTTTATAGAATACTAGTACATAGCCATTTACATTGCTTATTCCTTTTAACATTGTGTTTTAAAATTTAGGAAAAAAAACCAAACAGGGACATTTGTTAAGAAATATTTATCTAATAGATGCTTCTGGAGATTTGGGGGAAATTTTTAATTTCTTAGCATGTCTTGGGAAAGTCTAAGAAAAAAATAATGAAGTCTAACATATTACCCTTCATAGAATTTCTATCAAAAATCAACCAGGACCACGGATGCTTAAGTGCAACAAGATGTTGAGGTAGTAGGAGGATCGTCATTCATGTTGTTTTGATATCATATGTTTCTCTGTGTTTACTTGGAAATAAGGTGTATCTTCTCAAGTCTGCAGGGAACTCCTCTGGTTAAGAGTTTGCTGACCCCCTCTTTACTACTTTAACAATGCATTGATATTCTGGACAGAATATGAATAAATGCGAAGGTGTGGAGGACAGTGAATTAGTTCATTCTCAGAATAAAAATGGGTAAGAGATCCTTCTCAGGGTGCAGAGGGGCTCAGTGTGGTGGACACCTACAGTGCACTGGTTTCCTCTCCCTCCTCCTGCTTACTGCACTGCTGTACCCTGGCTCACAGGCTCAGGCTCCCGTGACTCAGCAGCCCAGCCTGCTGTCTCCCTCTGCTCAGGCTCAGCATAGCATCTTCATTTCCCTGCTGTTCTTGCCTTTGAGCTCACCCTTTACTTCTCTCACTGCACAACACCAATTGCATTTATTAGCCAAGCCCAGCCACTTTTTAACTCCTCTAGCCCTAACGTCCTTTTCTAAGCAACCATCACTTTTAGCTTGGATGACAGCAATGGCTTTCAAGGTGAAGTCTCTGCCTCCCCAGTTGGTCCTTCACATCTTATTCATACAGAAACAGTGATCCTTTAAAAACATTTCAGGTCATGTGAGTCTTCTGCCAAGAACTCTGTAATGTACTCCCAGGTCTAGCTCTGTCCTTTCTTCCTTCCCCACACCTCTCTGACCTCATTTTGAACACACTCCCAACTGACTAAACGGTCTCTACTACACATATCCCTTCATGAAGCCCTTGAGCACCCAGAATAGAAAAGCTCCTTTCAAAAACCCTGTGGTTCCATCCTTCCTTCGGGAATGTCTTCAGATGTCACATAAACAGACACACCTGATCTATCCACTTTGTAGAACTGACCTTCGTCATTCTCTGCCCCTCCTGTCTGGTGCTTGTCTCCATGTCATCTACTGTCACCTAACAGTGTGTGCCAGTCTGGTTTTCTGTCTTGTTCACTGAAACAGAGCTTAAGAAAGTCTCTGGCCACTTAGAGAAGCACTGGGCACTTGTGAGTGTTGCTGATAAACAACTGAGTATTTCTAACCCTATGGAATAAGTGAGGGACTAAAGTCACTTACTGAAGGTCACCTTGGAAGTGACAGAAGAGAAGCAGTGTTCCTCCAACTTCCTTTGCTTCTCTGCCCACATTAGGCCACTTACGCAAGTTTTGAAGTGATCCCTATCTATGTGAAAGCTGCCATTTCTGCTCTTCCGGGGAAGTAAGTATCTGATGGTGGGGATTACACATCTGAACTAGCTCACCTCATCCTCTGAGCAGGGTTTTCCTCATCACTCCATTGGCGCTCATTTTCTTGCCTCCTGTGGAGCACTAACATGCAATGCCCCCTCTAAATGAGTTCAGAACCATGTGTATGGCTACATCGCATGCACAACAAACCATGAAGATCATGTGATCATGCGATCAGAATTGTGCTGTTGTAGTTAAAGTAAAGCAACAAGGTTGATTTGGCCTTTACTATTAGCATACTTGATCATAATTCTATAGCCCAGTAATTAATTAAACCACACAAATGACTATGATTAGGATGGCTTTTATAAGCCAAACACATTTATAATTGTCTCATCTAAATACATCAACCAAGTCTACCCCTTTTTATTGCTTAGTTTCACATTGTGATTTCAGTTATTTGCAATCAATTCTCATCTGAAAATATTAGAACAAAGTCAACTCACCCTTGCTACAGCTCGCTTCTAACCTCGAATGGTCCTAAAATGAGATCTTTGCCCTGTTCTTGATTTAAAAAAAAAAAAACCCACACTTTTTGTTGCCCTCATTTATTTCTTATTTTATCAATGTCTTTTGATAATGTTAAATAAGTTTTAAAATCGTGTGTGTGTGTGTGTGTGTGTGTGTGTGTGTGTGTGTGTGTGATTTTTATGTTTCTCCTTCTCTGGCCTTTCTGTGCTGACATGGTTCTATGAAATATATTTTTGTTTCAGAGAGCAGTTATCTGGCAGGACTTCTGAGGGCTTTAATTATTTTTTCTTTTTTAAAAAAGCAATACTGGTGAGTTAAGAAATTACTTGCATAGAGGAAATTAGCAATATAATTTACCATCAGATACTTCAGCAAAATGTCTCCACCAAAGAAAGCAAACAACTCCCATCACTTAATTGATGTAAAAGTATCATATATATTTTTATCAAAGGGTCATAGGCTCAGAAATTAACAAAAAGACATGAGCAACTAAATGTTCCCATTTGATATTTCAAAGTAGACTTTTCTTAATGAAGCTGAGGTTGAAGATAAAAATCAAATTAGAAATTATAGCTTACTTAGAAATAAATATCACTAAGTGTGTACACTCTGTCAAAACCAAAGGGATAAAAATGAAATTATTTGGAGGAAATTTTATAGATTTATATAGAACTTATTGGTAAAAGAAAGATTGGTAGTGAGTGGACTATTAACTTCAAGAAGTTAGACATATGGCAGAAAACAGATTCAAAATAAATATAATAAAATATGCTAGCATCTAATAGTGTAGGTGTTAAGTACAACACAGAGTAGTAAAATAACAGCATGTTCCATGGCTCTTAGCAGCCCAAGGTAGTGCAAGTCTCTGTCTTGCCCAGGTTGTCATTTTCTGGTTCTGACCATTGTTAGAAAATGGATATTTGCTGGGTCCAACATGGCTTGGATTGGGAAATCTAACTGGGACAGGGTGAGAATGAAGAGTTGATAGAGACTGAAGGAATGACAGGCATACATACAGAAAACCTGGTGTTGGGTAGGCTGTCCTCTCCGATAAAAGACACCTGCCACACTACCAGTCTGGAAACTCAGTCTTTTTATTATGAACAGCACAAGGAGGAAGAGTTAACTAGTGTCAGCAGGGGTAGGTGGGGGTTTGGGGTGGGGGTGTTCGTGGGAGGGGTTATAGGGAAGCGGTCTTAGGACATAAACATCTGGGAGGAGGTTAATTACTTCTATGTATTTTCTCAACATCCTCACATAGACCAGGGTAAGGCTTTGCCATTTCCATGGGTCTGAGGCATTAAGGTTCTTGACTGGACTATATTCATGACAACAACACCCACTCACTCAGGATTTTGTCTGATCCCTACTGGTGGAACTGGTCAATGACTCCACATTTTAATGATTCAGCTTTCATATTTGGATAGCTCTCAAATGTTACACAGTTTAGTTCTGAGTATGAAGCAATATGGTATGATCCAAAATGCTTTCCTAACTAAGCACGTTAATAAAACTCAGTAAATATAAAGTTTTCCCATAAACATTAGAAGCGGAAGAAATGAAGAAGACATGAAAGGGGAGGATAAGCTAGAGAAACTCATTCAAGGACAAACACAACCTTTTCTGTTGCATTGTGTGATGAGACATATGTGCTTTGTGTATTCTACGCCCTTAGAGGTCATTTGCTGTCTTTATGTTCCCCTTTATTACTGCAATGATGAAAACAGGTGAAAAAGAGAGATTTTACTCCTAATAATGAAACCAGATATTTCCTGGTTGCTCCATTCACAATAGCTGGGATGGAAACAGCTTGGATACTCATAAACTGATGAATGTCCAATGAAAACATGGTATATGTACACAGAAGAATATTACTCAGCTGCTCAGAAAAATGGAATTTGTGGCTAAGTGGATGGAACAAAAAACAATCCTTCTGAGTGAGACAATACAGACTCAGAAAGATGAATGTCACATTTATCTCATTTGTGGGTGTTAGATTTGAATTTTCAGGTATGTGTGCTCCATTGGGAATACCCATAGAGGTTAGGCAATTAGTTATGGGGCTTTCAAGAGAGGCAAGGTAAAACTCAGTGACCTAAAAGGTTAAAGGGAAATAATGGAACAGGAAGGGTTAAAATAGGGTTGGAGATGGGAGAGCAGGGTAGAGGAGAGCACATAGGGAAGGTTCAGTAATGGGATGACTTCTTTTGGGGTTGTTCTGTGAGTCCTATAGATCTCTAAACATTACAGGCTATTGCCAATGTTATTGATTACCCTACAGAACTTCTGAAGACACCACATACTTGAATCCTAGAGCATGGAGAAATCAAAGCTGATACTGACCTAAAAGCTTCACCACTGCTGGCTAGCTTTCATAGTGCTAGAAGGTGCTGTGCCCAAGCCTTGGGAAGAGTGGTTGTGATATGTACATCCCATTTAGGGATGAGAAATATGCAGTTTCTTATTTTCTGCACCTTAATCAATTGTATTAATCACCACCTACTGCAAATAGAAGCTTCTCTGATGAGGTTTTATATATGAATTAATATAGGCTCATGAGGATAAGTCTGGAGGAGCAAAGTAATCATCTGTCTTGTCCAGCTATGAATTCTGAGGGCCACGATAATGACTGATCGGACAAGACATGCCTACTGGTGCAACAGTGGCATGGACATAATGGGAGTAACCAATCATTTTCTGATTTGATTTAAGGCCTGCTCTACAAGATGAAACTCATACCTAGACAGGTCATAACCTCTAGAGGAGAACCTAGTATTATTATTCTGCTAAATGTACATATTATTAAATTGACTCCTAGTGACTTCTCTTCATGACCCTATATTAATGTATATATAAACTCTTATCAGAAAAGCTTCTATTTGTAGTAGGTGGTGATTAACACAATTGATTAAGGTGCAGAAAATAAGAAACTGTATATTTCTCATCCCTAAATGGGATATACCTATCATAGCCACTCCTCCCAAGGCTTGGGGATCATTGCAGAAGAAAGGGCTGAAAGAATGTATGAACAGAGGCATAGAGAACTACAAGGGTGCTTTCTTTTCCTGAACACAGCAGGGCAGTTGCATGCATGAACTCACAGTGGTTATGACAGGATACAAAAGCCCCATACCAGCCAAAGCCATACAAAATTTCAGCATGGAGAGGAGAGATGGGCATTTAGTCTCACAACTAGATGAGGAGCTATTGGCAATTGAATGCTGCCAGGAGATGGAGAGTCAATTTTCTTTAAGAATGTACCCTTGGAATACCCACTATACTCTAGTAGAAGGCTACATGCCCAAGAATATATGGGCAGCACAAATTGGACTACATAGTTTAAAATGTAAAAAAAAAAAAAAGGACACAAAGTTGGGCAGATAAGGAATTGATGGAGGGTCTGGGGAAATTTTGGGGAGGGAGTGACTGTTACTGAAACATATTGAATAGAATCCTAAAATAACTAATAAAGTAGAAAGGGAAAATATTCTTCATTTTGTATCATATAAAATAATGCTGATTCTATTTCTATCACCTCTGGAACAACAAGCAGCCATTAAATGCAACACTGGAAGAAACCGGGAAGTGGTTTAGAGAAAATCACATTGTGTGACTCACGTTTGTGCACAAAACCTCCTTTCAGCATCTGCCCACTGAGGTTTCAGTGGTGGGCAAAGTCACAAAAGGCTTGGCCACAGGGACTCATTTATGCAATTTTGAACAAAAATTAGAACCAACACTTTCAGACACTAGTTAAAAAGAACTGTTTTGAGAAACCACAAAGCACACAGTTCAGTTCAAATTCACTGGCAACGAAATTCAGGAAACAGCTATTTGGTAAAAATAATGATACTGTTGGCATGTAAATTATTTCCAGAGAGGTCAATTTTCATGGAACAATTACTGCTTTTGAGTAACCGAATACTATTTACACCATTTTCTGTTATTTATACCTCTGAACCCCTCAGAGACCTCCATATTAATTTGCTTGCTTACATGATCAAGGTTCATGATCCTGTGATTGTAAATTGTGTAAAAAGAATAATACTACTTTGGGAAGGAGGAGGCCTAGGACCCATAGGTGATTGTTCAGAAACTGAAAAAACTGGATGACTGGTTCAATTTAAATTAATTGGAGTCCACTAAATCCCATTGTCTTCTCAGTAAATTAAGGAGGGTAATCTGCAGTAGTGGTTTTGAATTGGGGCAAGACAACTAAAAGGTGGAAGAAAATATGAGAATGTCATAATTTTAACAAGTACTTTTGTATACTGTTAAGTACTTAGGAGCTTTTCATACATATGAAAATATGTACATAGCACATACATCCAAATGAAAATATGTGGTACATAATATGCCTATTTTTTTCTAGCCTGTAAGAATCAAGAAATTCTAGCAAGCACTGCTGTATGTAGGTAACTTCTAAGCATCCTTAGTGTCTGTGTTAGGAACACAACAGTTTTTACGTTGTGTCAAGGTCTATGTAAGATGGAATGGAAGGGTTGCATGCGTTCTTCCTTTAGATGCACATTGACTTCCTGCCCACCTACTAATCCTCAAGTGTTGTGTCCACTACTTTTCTCTCTGTATTGTCTCCAACTGATAATAGTGTCTAGAAGACACTAGTTGCTCAAATTCTTGTTTGTCAAATTAGTTCTTCTCTATTTTAGGAAATGCTTATTTACTTTGAAAAGATAACCTGAGGTGAGGATTTATATCCTTACATACCAATAAATGTTTATGAGGGTTGATTATAGTAGGGTCCATTTGTTCCTCATATTTAATTGTTTTACTCTAGTCTATTATCACCTATAGTTTCAGGCAATGATAACATTATCCATATCCATTTCTTATTAGAAGCCAATGAGACCTTCAGAGAGGGAAGCATAGAAATAAATGTCTGTCACATGGAGCATGATTTTCATTGACATTAAATGCAGACTTGAGGGATTTCTAAAATTGGAGAACATTGCATTTTTAGACTGGAAATATTGATCATATTACCAGAACCCAGAAAGAGTAAGAAAGAAAACAATGTGTCTTGCTCTTACACAGTACTCTGAGGGCTTCAAGGTTGATGGGTTATTTTTTCATGCTATGCATTTCTTGATTCTTGATCTAGTACAAGGAGCTGTTCTGACAGGTTTGCTACTACTAGTGAGAGGGAACTTGGAACTCAGAAGTCAAAGATTTAGCAGAATGGAAAACTACTTCAGGGAATATGAAGGAATCTAAGTTTCCAAAGTGTACAGTTACTGTCTCATTCCCCATGTTTGGCAGCTGGGTAGCTGGCAGATTGGTTAGGAGTCTGCAGAATGTAGGAGGGACAACAGCATGAACCTATGTTCTTATTCCTTACTTTTCTGGTGCAGACAGCATATGTATTTCAGAATTATTTCATGTGTAGTTTGCAAAGGTTTTACATTTCTACTAAGCAACACCCCCAACACACACACACACACACACACACACACACACACACACACACACACCTCTCCCTGATTATCACTGTAAGAAAATTCTTTACTACTGTAGTAATGAATATTTTTTTAAAGGTTAACTTGAAGGCTGGGAAGAATTTTTTTTTTCCTCTTTGCTTTTTTGGCTTAGGTTCCTGTAATTCTGCCTAAGGTTTTGGTAATTCATCAGCCGTAATCCACCTGCCTGTCCATTTCCTTACATTCAATGGACACAATTACAGTGGAATAGCTGGAATTTCTAATCAGTAATTGCATCTAGTGGTGGAGATGTACCTTCCCATGTGGCTGTTCCACATCCATAGGATCCTGAAGGCCCTTAAGGGAACTAATTTTTTTCAGTGAGAGTTAGTGACAGCTGTCAGTCTCACAGAGTCTAGAATGACCTGGGAGAAGGGCCTCTGGTAAAGGCTCTAGGCTGTCATCTTGATTGCATTAGTTGATCATTGAAGACCTGTTTGACTGTGGGCAGGATAACTACCTGGTTCCTGGGTTGCAATACATGGAGAAAGTAGACTGAGCACTAGCCTGCATTCGATACATTCGTTGTTGTTCTAGTCTTCTGACTGTAGGTGTCACGTGACCAGAAGCTGCAAGCTCCGGCTGGCTGTCTGTCTTGACTTCCCCACCATGCTGGGCTGTACCTTGAGCTGTGAGCTAAACTAAACCTTTTCT
>CAJQZJ010033886.1:1758081-1794561 GCA_907164525.1 Lophiomys imhausi | reverse complement strand
AAAAAAAAAAAAAAAAAAAAAAGGAAGGGAAGAGGATGGGGGGGTTGAGGGGGAGGAGGGTCGAAGGGTGGGACTGGAGGGGGGAGTAGGGAGGGGATTGTGATTGAGATGTAAGTTGAAGAAATAAAAAATAAATTATTAAAAAAAATGTTTTCATTTGAGGTACACTTCCCCCCTCAAACATCTCTCCTTTTTAGTCCAATAAAATGCTCTTTTTCTTATCACAATAAATACAATGCAATACAACACAATAAGAACAATTATGAAAATTATAAGGTATAATATACATTCCCAATGTCTAGTCCATACATATTTGGCAACTGATATTAGTTTTCTAATATCTATCTATCTCGATGAGTTTAAAGTTCTATACCTACCTCAGTTTCCATCCTAACTTGTATTACCAATTAAAAACATCTTCTTAGACCTAGAACATCCTTTTAATTCCTAAACAACTTAAAACTTAACTGTGAGACTATATCTATCTAGTCTTTAACCACATCAGAGACCTGAGAAGAATAAATATATCTAAATAAACAGGAAGTGCAGAGCAAGCAGCTTACAAACCTAAGAAATGACAGACAACTGGCTGCCTGGACAGTCATCATTTTCTCTCTATAACATTTTAGCATCTATCTTCAGCCTTTTGGCCCAGTATCTCTGAGAGACATTAATCATAAAACAGGAATTATGGAGTTGTCTATCTTGTCGTGGCAGAGCTAGGCTGTTGACTTAAAGAAAAAGGGATAGATTATTGAATCTAAACTTATATCTTTTTATATTAATACAAAACTAAGGTTGTAATTGGCTACCTTGGTATAGATCTTTGTATATTGACACAAACTTAAGGTTAACTCATTTTAAGGTATTATACCTATGTAATTCTTAATAATGCAATGTGAGGTTCTAGGCCTTTTGATAGTAACTATCACAAACTGTTTAGGATAATTCAGAAATGCAAACTTACAATCATTCAAACTTGTCATTTTGTTAGGTACTAGTTTAGTGTATCACAGATGTTTTCTAAGTTAATCATAAATCAAGTTTCTACTAAACAAGCAACATTTTCTTATTCAAATATATGGAGATAGTCTTCAAAAACCTCAAGAGACCTGTAGAATATTGCATTTAATGATATTTTCTTAAGATTTTTTTTTTTATATTGAGACATGTCAGCTCCTGACAGCACCCGACCCCTCCCCCCCCCATTCTACTTCAAGTAGATGATGAGCATCGAAGAATCTCCATTTGGAGATGGCTGCATTAGTGGCAAGCTAGCCACTGGGCAATAAAAAGCCCTTGCTTCAACTGTAGACAGAATGTTGTTCATGAAACAGTTTTTGTTTCTTATTTATTAAAACAACAAAACAAAACAAAACAAAACATACAAACAAAACCTCCAAAAAAACTCATCCTTGGGAGAAAACAGGAACTCACATGAAAAGAGTTGAGTGGTATTGTTGCATTCACTTTAAGACAGTTGGTTCTGGGGTACCAGAGCCTTTGCTTAGATGAAATGTGGGCAGGACCTTCCTGTGTGTGTTGATATGTGGGTGAAGCAGTGGGCCCTAGCAGCCACACTTGGGCTTCCTTAAGGAAACCTGCTTTTAAAACTGGCTTCCTCACCTTTGCTTCAAGCTTTGTTCATCCTTGCCTGGGGCTTGTTCCTTTTCGCATGCCTGTGACACAACCTAGTGCTAGGCGTGTCACATCCTTATGTTAAAGATTATAGAAGGATCTCAAGCATGAGAAAGAAACATATGAAAGATGGAGTCTTGTAAAACATAGTAAACTCTTAAAATGAAGTATCCTCCTCAGGATTTCTATTAGGTATTGAGTAAGTGTAGCCATGTTGTGGATGCTGTTGGAGTTCTCAGTCCAACTGTGAGAATGACCCTTGTTCCTTGTTCATCACATTGCTACTTTGGCACCTCTTGGTTGGAGGTTCTGGGGCAAGTCGTCATACTCAGATTCAGTTTCCTCTCCTGGTGAATAGAGATGACAATGTCCTTTCATAACTGTGAGTGTCTGAAGCACTTGTAAAACTCCTGTGTGAATGTTGTTGATTGGAGGCCTATTCAATGAGTGCTTGTAATGTGCTCTCAAACAAATTAATGTTTATCCCCATTCTCATCTTCATCCTGATAAGTTATTCTACAAGTCCCACACTGGCAGATAGCAGAATTCTGCAATTTAAAGCAAGCCTTAGTTCCAAGTATGACTGGGGCGGGGGTGGGGGAGTCGGGGGTTGGGGGCGGTAGTTGACCTCCTGTCACACTAAACTTGAGGTTGTTAGCAAGGAGCTAGTCACAGAAGTGGGTTTACAGAGACAAGGCACCACACAGGTACCACGTAGAAATGGTCATAAGAGTGTATCTCAAAGGGTGTCACATTCATCACAATGTTCCTTGAGCAACTGCATCAAGGAACGACGTATCCCAGAAGGATGGACAGGGGTCTCCTCAGGAATAAGAAGGCCACCAAACTGTTTAAGTTGCCATGTGGATCCTGGGGAAGAAATAAGGCAGGAGGGAAAAGAGATGCATACGAAATAGAGTCTTTGCAAAAGCTAGTTGTCCCCAGGGAGGCACCTCTCTGCATGGCCAACATGTTAGAGAACTGATCCTTTAGATTCTTGCTCTTAGAAGATATCTCTTTGGGCTCTGGTTTCCAGTCATGACACTAAGTTTCTGGATTGGGGGTTAGAAGCTGTAAACAGCTCAAGATTGAGATAGCATATGTAGAAGGTTTTGTTGTTATTGTTTTGGTTTGGTTTGGTGTTTTTGTTTTTGTTTGATTTTGAGCTTCAGCCTAAGGGATAAATAGCATTGTTCAAGCAAGTTGAACCATTGTTTACTTGACTCCTGTGCCAATTGTGATGGCCGAACTATTAGTGGGTAAATATATTGGAAGGCCAAGAGAAGGGAAAAAGAAGTAGACTCTGTTAATATGTTCAGCGGCTTTCCTTCAGAGTACCACAAGAGGCGTGTGTACTGCACAAACTGGTGCGGGTGGATCTTGTCACTAGAGTTTTGAGGTGGATGAATCCAATAGCTTTGAAGATATTATGACCAGAAAAACCCAGTAGTGTTTAAATATTCATCTCATAAGTTGGAAATAAGTCCAGGTTATCGATTTATCCTGTTCAGGAACTGACTGCTCAGCAGAAACTGGAAAATAAATGTGTGTGGCCCCTTCCACCTAAGAAATCTGAAATAAATGAAGTATTGTAACTTGATGAAACAATATTAATAAAAGTCTTTATTTTACAGTGTACCAGTTATTATTCACAGGCACAACTAAGCTTCTGTTTACTATTTCTCAATAACTGATTTTTTTTTTTTTTGTCTACAATACAATGCTCCTGAAATCAAAAGGGTTGGCAGCATAGGGAGCATTGAGTATCCGAATTTGAGACCTGTTTATAGATCTTAGCTCTGTCTCACTAGCTGTGTAACCTCAATCAACTTATTTAAACTATGTGTATCCCCATTTCTATGAAATTATAATAGTACCCACTGCATAGGGTTGCTATGACAATTAAATGCATCAACATTTTAAATGTCTTAAAATGGCATCTGGGAAGAATTAGGCAATCATTTCTTAGGGAAATTTTCCTTCCTTCTCCACATGATAAATTTCTGTTTTCTGTTTCTGTCTGTGTCTCTTTTCCTTTTTCTCTTAGAGCTTGGTTTAGTTCTGAAGGAAGTATTTCAAAGTAGATGTCCCAGAAAAACTTTAACCTACATAGAACTAAGGCTTTGCTGACTAGCTACTGGTCTAGAGGGACAGGAGTCATCGGTGCACACTAAGTATTTAGTACACAGGATTCTGTGGCATATAGTGAATTCATGGTGCCAAAGGAGACAGTAAGGAGGGGGAGGTGAAAGTAAAAGAAAGGTAGAAGAGATGCTATGAGAGAAATAACACGGAGTGACAGGGAAAGTGCATACAGTAAGGAAAAAGTATGATCTCATTGGTCTCACTCATGACTTTGGCCACTTTTCCATTCTGGACCCTACTGAGTTCCCATTTCCCAAATTGTAATAATTAAGTCAAGTCTCTCAGGTTCTAAAAACATTCACCCTGATACTCTTCACTGTAGCCCCTAAAAATACTTCCCTACACAGTTGTTCATGGAAACTATCTGGCCATGTGATGGCCTCAGGTTCTAGGTAGCTGTGCAGTTACACAATGCCCTGAGTGGTCCTCCTGCAATTCAGGTGACCCTTTAGGACAACTTTCTACCCTTCACTCTACTCTCACTTCCTTTGTTAAACATTAAATCAATGTCACTTGGAAGCTTATAAAAACGTGCTAAGAGAACATACTGTAACCCCTTCAGAATTTCTATATCTTTAATCATTTAAAAATACATGAAATTGACTACTATAGCTAAAAACATTTGAAAGAACTTTTTGTTTTCTCTGCCAATTTTTTAACACCTAACAAAGAAATTCAAACCATTGGCACTCATTCATTGACAACAGTTCTTGATGAGTTGGGGCATAAATATGAAATGGCTTTCCCCCTGAGATTACTGCTCTAGTTTTACCATATAGAATCCCCCTTTGTGCTGGGTAAGTAGTTCTGTTGATGATTTCTTGGTCAAACTCCATTATTCAATTACTTTTCTTGATTAAAAGTTAAGTCCTACTTTAAATTTCACCCATCAAAGTAAAATTCCTCATCTCCTCACAGAAAGTTCCTTAAAGGGATGAGCAATACTGAGGTCTTCACCTGCTGGTACCCTGTGGTCCTGGGTGCTAGAGGGTGTGCCTGGCTCTTGCTCCTGGTGGGGGATGCTCTGATCTCACTCTGCTTTGTGCTGCATCACTCTCCCAGAGACCTCAGCTGTTGTTCTGTTTACAACTCCTTCCTATATGCCCACTCAACCTTCATCTTCTCTGACAGCTATACATATTCCTGCATAGTCCCATGGCTTGAATTAGTGGCTGCTTGGCCTCAATGCTTTTATCTCTTCTCCTGATCTCAAAGTTCCCCTGAGAAGTTCTCCATGTCAAGAAAGATAGTGCCAGACTGCTAATATCACCAGCTCCCCAAATACACCAACCCAGGAACCTACAGGTCCTGCTCCAACTGGCTCCTGCTTTATTAATTTTATAGGCTAGGCAGGGCACCAGTCTCTGTGTGCTTGTACCCCACAGTCTGAGGATCCATACCGATAATTCCCTTCTTTGACACTGCTTGGAGGGGGACTTAGTGTTCTCTCCTTGAGGCAGCCCCAGGTTAGTGATTCAGGGGAGCCCCTTCCACTTGGATGAGGGAGGGGAAAAGAAACATTCCTGTGAGAAGAGACAGCACCTTCATATCACAATACCACAACTCTCTGAGGACAACTCAAACCTTCCCAACCCCATCACTGGCTGGTTCATTGAATTGAGCAGTCTGCAGGTGTGGTCCTCTCTACCATGGAGTCCTGTTGCAGCCTTTTTGCATTTTCAACCAAGTCTCTAACCCAATATGGAAAACCAGAAAAGGCTTACAAGATAAGCACTCTTGTGACATTTAATGATAGATGCCTACAGGTGATTTTCTCTCCATCTAGGGTTGGGTTGTCATTCTGTTCTTTGGAACACATTTTAAAAGAGCAGTACAACAGAGGCTGGCAATGAACTTTCTTAAAGGCTGTTCCATTTTGTTGGGCTTGTAAGTCACAGGCAGGCAGAGACCAGGCAGGAGAAAAGAATTAATTACAGTGTTACTTCTCATTTAAAGCTCTTTGTACTAAGAAAAGAAAGATGAACAGAACAAGAAGCAAGTGGATCCTTATCTATTATTTATCTTTTAATAACTATACCAACGTGCCCTTTCCCAGGGAACTTGCTTAATTATGAATAAGGAATTGATTTTTATGGGGCCAAGAATTGTGTGTACACATTGGAATTCATTCTGGCGTCTGCCTGCCCATTATTTGGGCTTATGTTCTGCCAAAGGCTGATGAAGTTCTGTCAAGAGAACCTGCTGTAAGACATAATGGCTTCAGGAATTGGGGGCATTCCAGGCACCCTGGGAAGTTAAAGGAGCTGTCTTCATAATAAGAGGTCCTGGCCAGAAGTTCACTGAGCATGAGTTAGAAGCACAGGGTTTCTCTCAAGGGCCTTTCCATAGGGACATTCCCAAAGTCCAAAGGGCCCTGAAGAGACTGCCTGGGGAGGCTCATTAATTAACTCTTTCATCCTCTGAAGTATCATTTAATGATTGATGCAAAGAACCCAAATTCATACACACAGAATGATTTTCTAGGCCCTTGACAAATATCATGTTGCCATTCCGATGTCAGCCATGAGACCAAAAGACAAGGGTAACTCTGTGGGAAGTAGAAGCTGTTGTGTCATAGCCACACTGTGGGTAACGCAATCTCAAGCCAAATTGATTCATCCCACTAACAAATATCCATTGCCCCTACTGTGTGCAGACATTGTTCCAAGCTCTGGAGATGCAACAGGGACAACAGGGACAAAGAACAGTCATTCGTATGTTGCAGTGGAGGAGACAACACAAATACAGTGAAGCAAACAAATCCATGATGAAATGAGAGCAGCTAAGCTGAAACTGGGGTGGGGTGAATGGAGGGGAGGATGTGCTGGACCTTGGGTAAGTGCTATGCAGAAAGGTGGTCTGAAGATGGCTGTAAGGGTATTGAGGTGGAAGGAGCTTCCTGAGCTCTGAAGCAGAGCACCCAGGGAGGGTCAGTGAAGCCACAAGGAGGCCAGAATGGCTGGAGGAATGTGTAAAGGAAGGGAGATTAAAGTGGGGATGTAGCTGACTCTTGGGGAACCTTCCAAGCCAGTGTTAGGATTTTCCTCTAGGGGTACAAGGGCAGTCACCAAAGAGCTTGGAGGCAGAAGACAATGCATAGAATATTCCAAGCAATGGCAGAGGAAGTCAGACAGCTGACATCACAGAACAAAGATAAGCAGCCACATGAGGCAGACACCGAACAAGATCCCGGGGAAGATGAGGGTAGTAAGGAGGAAGATGAGGAAAGTGTAAGAGACTAAAGGATAGAGGAGCAGCTGCAGCAAACATTTGAAAGATGACCCTATAGAAGAATTACTGGTCACCACCCCAGCGGAGGGACTGGTGGCCTTGCAGAGGAATGACTGACCTCATCCCTTATGTTTCTAGCAGGTACGATAAGGTCCAAGAGTAAAATATTATTGGGAGATATTTTAGATCATATTCTATTTCAAAACGTCCTGATTCTTAGATCTGATTGAAAATGGGATTTGTTCTACAAAAGAGCCTTGAGGTTTCTGAAGTTGGAGATGCTTAAACATAGAAAGAAGGAATTCTTAGCCAGGGCCCTATGAAGGAAACTCAACCAGTCGACAGTTGATACCATGGCCCCAGACAACTGCTCACTGAAAGGTCACTGACTTCTTTCCCTTCTTCTTCCACATCTGCAGGGCACACAGCTTTTCTGTGCCCACCCAAATCCTGCTGCTGGAAAATTTGATTCAGCCAGGGAGGAACAAGCAGTCTCTCAAGAGAGGATGCAGCAAAAGAACAGTGATTTCCTTGGACTTGGATTGATAACAGCATGGAGAGCCGTTAGGAAGTTCAGCAGAGAATCACACCCTGTACAGTTCTCTAAGAGGCTCTGGCCCACTAAATCCCAACTTTAACAAGACAAAAAGAACTCTTGAGTTTAAACATTGAAAAGGAGAGAGAGAGAGAGAGAGAGAGAAGGAGGGAGGGAGGAAGAGAGGGGGGAAGAGAAGGAGGAAGAGAGAGAGAGAGAGAGTAAATTATATCTGCATTTTCTTTGAAAGGAGGTCTTAAATTACTTTGCAATTTAGCCTGAAAAGTCTTGCCAGAATTGAATTAGTCTGTGGGCTTTAAGAAAATTTCTCTTATACATAATATTAAAAGAAGCGAATTTTAGGTAGCCTTAAAGATGAAAGTAGCTTTCAACATTCTTAGAATTCCCATTTTCTTCCTCCTTTTTTTTGAGGCAGAGATAGGGCTCAGAGCCTAGGTGAGAAATTGAGGGATGGGCGTGGTGGAGGTGGGTTGAGGAGGCAGGGGATTTCTGAGTCCCAATGGGAATTTCTTCCTCTTTCCTAACTTTTCAGTTTGTTATTCCTCTTTAATAAAGCCTTAGCTCCAACAGTCCTATGATATGTGAGATTTGGAGTCAAACCATGGAAAAGATGTTGAAAAGTAGGTCAACAGTCACTAGAAGTCTACACAAAAGTCACAGTGGAAGTCTAGTAAAAAATGAAAATATAATCATAAACAGGTACAACTGAGACAAATAATAATCCCCAAGTTTGAAACCAGAGAATGGAGTCAGATTCTCTTCTGTTTCAGGTTAACAGAGGACTCAAACTACCTCTCACCCCTGTTCAGAATTTGCTTTGTCAAGCTCTTTTGCTAAGCATTTAATAAGCATTATTTCATTCATATAGCTCTCACCATAACCCTCTGAAAGCAGGTGCATTATTATTTCATTTTGTAGATGAGGATGACTGGGCTTAATGAGATTAAGTGACTTTATGCGCTTCACCTTATTTAATCCTCTCAACAATCTAATGAAGAAAGTATTCTCGTTTTACACGCAAACAGATTCAGACAGGTGAGATCCTTTGCCCAACTTAACGCACAGCAATGAAACACCATCTTCTTAACTCAGGTCTCCCTAACGGAAGCTCATATAGCAGGCCAAGAAGAAGAGAAACATCTGGATGCACCAGCTGAGACTGTGCAAAGAAATGACTCAGCAAAAACAGCCTCCATACAAGCAAGACAAAGGCCATACTTAGAAGTTGAAGATTTTAGGACTCTTCGTCCTAGTTACAAAGGAGATGGAAATCACATTAGCTAAAATATCCATTTCAATCTGACAACCAATGGGATAGGGTTTGTTAATAGAGATCTTTCCTTTGTAGTAGATAGCTGTTAATACAAACTGCATCTATATCTCTTGACATTTCTGTCAGCATTAACTCTGGCCTTTGGTCCCATCTGTTGTTCAGCCTTCTTGCAACATGAGGTGACTATTATCTTCTTATAGCAATTGCTTATCCTTGTTCTCTGAGTTTTCACTTAAAAAAATCGTGATAAAATTATGTTTAAGCCATATTTCTTTCAGAGTTGGGATAGATGTGTGTACATACATATATGTATACTTAATACCTAGAACATAGAAACCCCTCCCATAGGGGTTAAATTTATAATTAATATTGGTTATGTTAATATTACTAGGTGATTGCTATCTCTTTTATGACTTTTCCCCTCAAAGAAATCAGTAAAATATTAAGAACTTCTAAGAATATGGGGACAGTTAGGAATTACCATTTATGAGTCAGAGCTTTATTAGAATCTTCTAGGATGGACTAAGCAACACACTGAGTTAAATCAAATACTGAATTTTTCTTTTTCTCAATGAGAACTATAGAGCCACTGGGATAGTATCAAACAAATGGATACATGTGCATTTTTTAGCAATAACTGAGGACCAAAGACCTCTTCCCATCCCCAGTTGTCCTGAAAATAAAGCATAGTTTGTTAAAAAAAATTCTAGCTGCTGTCAGGGAAGTGGATTCCAGGATACACAGACATACACCAGAAATCCTATTGTCATACATGGAAAGACAATATGCTTGTGAACAGTATATGGTGATGCTTTGTGGAATTGCTGATAGCAACAATAGAGGGAAGAAGCCATGAACCCACTGACATTTGCCTTCATGGAGGCTGCTAATTCACAACTCATCACATGCTGTATGGAGATAAGAAGAATCAAATACAGGTCCTCTTATGGATTGGCCCCTGAGTGTCCCACAAGTGCTGTGTGCCAAGGACATGGCTGGAGAGTGGCTGAATAAAATATTGCTTTCTTCTGGCTGGGTCAAAGGATGTTTCACAGACAACAAGCTGCCTTCCTAATCTGGGGGCTTTTCATTCATCCCTGTCCCTCTCTGATTATAAACAGCTGCTGAGATAACTGATGGAGAAGGCAACACCTGGAGAATATTTGCCCTGATCAACTGATTCACCCAGACCTTCTCTCCTGCCACTGTTGTCCCATTTATTAGCAATTAAGTGTGCATCTGGGTCCCAAATCATAGCCTAATTTAAGTAAATCTCTACATCCATCTTTTTAGAACTGCAGAGAATTTCACTCCAGTTCAAGTTATGTTTGAGTTAGAAGAAACTGTTATCATCTCATCTTAAACTAAAGTATTTTACCAAGACCCACACATTTGAATTTTATATAAAGCATTGAACCTGAAGCTTACCAACAAAGGGTTTGCTTCTTACTAATGTCCTTAAATTATGTATTCAGAAATTCCTAGAAAATACACACTCTACAGAAGACGGAGTCATTTCTGGTGCTAGACCATCAGCTTTGCTTCCATAAATTCTACTTAAGTCTCAAGAACACAGCTTATAAGAAGGCAGAGATTCATTAATGGATTTCTCTCATTGCCATGCAATAGACTGCTTTACTAAAACTTCTGGTGAGAGACTCAACACAAAGGCAAACACTTCGTAGTTAGTCTCTGCTATGGAGTCTGGAGTCCACTGACAGAGTACGGAGGTACACAAGCTACTGCTTGGTCACAGGAAGTTGGGAGCAGAGGGTTACTGTTGTATATAGGTCTGTAGTAGCTTGTGTTACTTAATTTTCTTCACACTGACCATGGGCTCCACAGTGTCCGAAAAACCAAGTGAAGTTAGTACACAAATACTGATGGAAGAGCAAAAAGGGAGAGGTGAGGAGCTGAGCAAATGTTAAAACAAGATGTGAAACAGAAGATTCTGGTAAGAGGAGTAACAGCTCTGTGGTAGCATGACCTTTCACACGCCTCCGGCTCAGCGGGGATCCCACGTGGCTGCTCCGAGCTCCAGACTCCATAGCAGAGACTGAGATTGGCAGTGACAAAGTGATGAGAAACTACCGGAGGGTCCTGACATCTGTCCATATGAGGTTTAGAGGGTGGTATACACATCTGAGCTGAACCGCCTGCCTTTTTAGTCACGGCGTAATTGATATTAGTGTTGATTATGTCAACACAGGAAAAGCCACATGGTCACTCCAACCAGGCCTTGGTGCTCCTGGGGTCCAACCACAATATAGGAGATGCAGCGATTCCCAGCTCTTGGTTTTCTGCTCACCCCATGGCTAGATCTCTGTGTGATCCACTGTCATTATATATCACAAGACAATGACACACACACACACACACACACACACACACACACGTGCACAGGCACACTCATGCACACCTGAAGCTGGGGAAATTATCCCTTGAGGACTAAATTTCGAAATAATACTTTGGTGATATGGAGGTGCCTTTGCATCACCTTCAAACCAAAAAACTTCTCATGAAGCTCCTGGGAAAACACAGACAGGCTGTGGCTCAGGAGGAACCCACACCAGTGCCAGACACAGGCTGCTCCCTTTGGAGGCCAGGATGTAGAAGGCCTTTTTGTTTTTTTGGTAGCTCGTTCTCTTTTTGTGGTCTCTGTCTTCCCCACCCCTCCTCTTGTCTCTGAATTTATTGAGTGGGTGGTTTTCATATAGCAATGTGATCCCCTTAAGGGCTGTACTATGAGCTAGTGAGTTAGTGGTGTGCTATACTTCCCACGTGGAGTGAAGTCTATCCATGAATTGCAAACTCTTTGGGAGAAAGGGTAGAATTCAATAATCAGACCCCACTGTCTCCTCTGGCTTAAGTGTATTCATTAGACTTTTTATTCAAACCCATTACTGCCTTCTTAGAAAATTCAGTTTAAAATAAATGCCGCAGAGCCATTGTCAGAAAGCACCCAAATGGAAACAAGCGAGGTGGCACAGGAAAGGAGAATGCCACTTAAATTAAAACAAAGAAATATGCAGGGCTGTGTGTGAAGGTGGGATGGGTAAAACTCGCATGCTGAGAAATGACAAATCCCTAGCTTTGCTTACGAAGAGCCTGTTTTGTCAGTCAGTGCTAATGCACTCTACTAGGAACAGCTTACAGTGGACACATGGAGATCACAGAGCCCTGACTATTTTATGAGTAACTACACCCACAGGAAAAGTGTAATCATCCTGGAATAGTGCCAGCATCCCGAGCCCAGTACAATGGCATCCCAGAGACCTGGGCAGCATCTATGGCCTGACAGCTTCCTGACAACCCTTCACTCTGCTCAGTTTGGTCTGTGGATTGGAGAGGGAGGAGAGTTGTGGCCTTGGCCAGTCCCACTGATATCCTCTAACTCTTGGAATTCTGGATTTCAGAAAAAAGAACAAGAATCTTAACTGATAACAAGGATGATGGGGGTGGGGGGATGCTTGGCTTTTCAAATCACCATAGAATAAACCAGGACAATTTAAAAAAGAAGTTTGTTAGTAAATTGAGTGATCACCCTGTATAGTGCCAGCTTAATGCTACATAAATACTGGACTTGGAAAGCATATACGCTCTATTTCAGCAAAATATTTGGTGGTGAAATTCTCTTGGACTCTGAGGGCTCTGCATTTCAGATTTAATAGCTGCCATTTATTGAGGGACTTTTACAAGCCAGAATTGTGATCATCATTTTGAATACATTACTTGCTAATTCTTGAAATAAACCTGTAGTGGAAATAGTATTATTTACACATTACAAAGGGAAATTGAGTCAGGTTAAGCAATGTGACCAAAATTATGTCGTAAATAGTACCATTGGCATTAGATCCCTTGCCAGTCTACAGCAAAAGCACTGTGCTGTGTCTCAGTCTTAATGCCCACACTCTGGAAGGCTATGCTTAAAGAAAAGGTTAGTTGGAGGTAGCCCAGTGGGTAGGCTTCTTCATGAGACAACCCCCACTGGGTATCTTGATACAATTTAGTTTTGACTTAATCTTCACGCTTCCTTATTTCTTTTTTTTTTTCTGTGTTTACTTAGCAGTGAACCAGCAAAAATAATTTTAAAAGAAAAGAGGCCCAACAAATTATCCCCAAAAGGTAGAACTTTTGGAACAGAAATAGACCAGGGTTAGCTTTGATCCAGACCTTACACTAGGCACAACAAAATGCTTATGTTTGAAAGGTAGGATGTCTTGTTTATCTGGCAGCAAGTAGAATGTCTAACCTTGGCTGCTACTAACATTTTCAAGTAATTAGAACATTATTTTTCTATTAGAATTCAAACCAATCTCAAATGGAGATCCTTTTGGTGATAAGATGCTTTAGGCCTTCATCACCAAGGAAATTTGAGTATATCTAGACAGTATTTAACTGCACATGACACCCTGGAAAAGTGAGGTTTGAATTGTGTGATTTGTTCTGCAAAATACAATAGGGCACATGTGTTCAAATGCACACACCACACACACACACACACACAAAGACACAGACACACACAGACATACACCAGACACACACAGACACACATACACACACACACACACACACACAGAGAAAAACACACACACATACGCACAGAAACATACACAGAGAAACACACAAACACACAGAAACACACATACACAAAAGCATATACACAGAGAGACACACATACACACAGAGAAACACACACACACACACACACACACACACAATGCTGTGGTTATGACTCTTTTTGATCCAAGCCCACCCACAGGGTTCCTCACTGGAGCTGGTCAACTTGGTCCCTTTAGGTCAGCTGTTAGTGAGATCCTGTCATAGACTCTTATTCTTTCGACTTCTATATAGTTCATTCAAACTACATTTAAACCTGTGGGGATCCTTTCTCTGACTACAACCTCTATCAATCATGTGCCTGGGGTCACCCCACCATGAAAACCTTTCAAGCAGAGAATTCTCACCTCACTTCTTTATGGCTGCATTTCTTTCAACGTTTCCTTTCCTGTTCCTGGATTTAAGTCAACAGATCCCCATCCTTTCTTGGTTTAGTGAAGACAAAATGACTAACATTACATTCCTCTGGAGCTTCTCAGCTAAGGTCCCAGGCAGTGTGGTGAATGAGCTGACTCTGGCAGTGAGTGGACTGTGGCAGGGAGGTGGCAATGGCTAAGAAGAACCTCTGTGTCTTTGTATTGACTGGGAATTTGCCCTTGCCCTCAGCCACCCAGACAAATGATATAAGGAACAAATGTAAGCAATGAAGCAGCAACGGAGATTTCAGTGGAATGAACCTACAGATGTTGCTCTGACCCCCAGGTTCCAGTTTGGGGACCTTGGCTTGGTGGGTTTGGACAGGGAACAAGCTTGGCCCCATAAAAGAGAGAGCTGAAGCATCTTGCTTCATGCACACTAGCTTTGTAATGCACTGTCTTGTCCTACAGTACAAACAAAACAATCCCTGGTGGCTGAGTTTAGGAGTGGGAAAAGACTTTGGCTTTCTGTCATTTTTTTCTAGAATAGAATGGGATGGAGTCTTTCTGCAATCTGTTTTCTATAGCCCTGAGCAAAGCTTTTCCCCATGGGCTTCTCCACCTCTTCTGAATGGTGCGGGAAACAAACTATGGCACAACACAGTTTGGGAAAGGCTGGGCAAAATAGGGCTCTGGAGGTGAAACACACACACTAAAGCGTCAGGGCTCATGAAGCGCAGACTTTCATTTAAGGGATCTGGATCATGTGAGAGATTAGTGGGCAATGTGCATTCTAATCTCTTCACAATTCTCATTCACTCACAGGAACCCACAGCCCTGTATTTCTTTAGGTGTCAGAGTTTGTCACAAGTGCATGAAGGATATTGGAGTTGATAGATGTTCTTACTACACTGAAGGCTTATTCATCTGTAGCCGGAGAGGCCACCAGCCTATGGAGGTTTTTATCTTTTCCATAAGTTACACAGATTAGATGTCATACCTCTGTTCCTTAATACTTGAACAGTTCCTGTTGGATTATATGGCTCCTTCCATCAAAGGCAAGGCATCTGGGATCATTAAGATGATGCAAAATGTTGCTTAGGGAATATGAAAACTTAATACACGGATTTTCTTCTTCCAGGTCACAGCAAACCCTTTTCTGGAACTCTTCTAATTTGAGCAAATGTTCAGAAAAACGAAAGTGCCAGAACATTTACTATGAGTCCATGAGAGCTGCTAATTCTCTCAGACTCAAGAGGAAATTTAAGCTTACTCTTAGGTACCCACTACTTGCCAACAAAGATGTGAGAAAATTGACTCCTATAGTCTTAAATTTACAGGTTTCTTAAAGTTCCAAGAAAGGTAGGATGCTAAAAGAGGCTGCAACTGGATTCAGTCAACATTCTTAATATCATTGATAATATCCTTCATATTCAGTGACTCTGCTTAGATGGCACATTGGATATCAGGGTGCTACATGCAAGACTAGTGTACCTACCATGGCTGCATCCAATAGGTATTGTTTAACAGTTGGCTTAGTAACATGCAGGTAAAAGGCTCCACCCTCCTTTACCAATCCCCTGAACCCTCCAGTTTCCTGGTGAATTTCTTTGAGCATATTCTCATATTTTTTTTTTTAGTGGGAAAAATCCACTGTAGGGTAAGGTGCACATTATTCTGAGAGCATAGATTCCCCCACAAATACCTGCGTTACTTCCACTGCTCTGTAATAAGTGGCTGCAGTTGTTGCCATGACAATTTTCATTTTTAAAAACCTGTATCCATACAAAGATAGACAACACAGATGTTTCCATGGAGCATCAGGAAATAGAACCAAATGTGATGGTGTTTCTGACTTTTGCCAGGTGAGGATGCTGTGCCTCTAAGTCAGGCTAGACCAAAGGATCAGGCTGCGGGTTGCCTTGAGAAGGCCATTTGCTTCCATTTTAAGCACAGTAGGGGTTGATAAATTAGAGCTGTTGCTTTTTCAGTTTTATCCTTCCAAAAGCTACCCATCTCTCCTAAATCTGCATATGCCCTCACTCCAGGAGTGGCTGCTGCTGGGACCCCTTCCTGTTTATCTCAACGTCCGCAGCGGTCTACCTATGCTGTTACAAATACACCATTAATAATTTAAATATCAACCATATCTACTTTCCAGAGAGAGCAAGTGTGCTACTCTGGTCCTCCAGAATGGAATCTGATGTTCTATGTATCTGGAGTTTGATATTCTATGTGTGTGGTCTAGTTGGCGTTAACAAAAGCAAAATACTATTATCTGTGTTGCTAGTCTTTGGAGTAGCAGATATCGTTTGTTTGTTTTTGTCTAGGGGTTTGTGTTGTTAGCCAACTCAGATGCGAAATTAATGTGAGTAGAACTCCCAGCTATGAAATGGTGGTCTGAATTCCTGCTCCTAAACAAGATTCAACTGGTTGTCTCTCAGAGATATGAGAGAATGCTTCATGTTGATATTTCTATAACATGTGCCTTCTGAGACTGTGCCCATAGAACAATGAAGGGAGGAAAGTCCACAATGTCCCTCATAGGAGGGAGAAGCATCTGAAGGGAAATGACTCTGCCATTAACACTCCATCTCATGTTACTGCTGGATGCTCAAAAACATAATCTTGTGGGTTTTTTTTACATGTTTTACCAATTTACCAAACACAAGATATTTTGTTGTTACTAAGAGTATTGAACTATAGTTAGTACAAATGACCCCATGTCCAGGAATCTAAGAATAAAAAGGACTTTTCTTGGGAAATGTAAGTGGTCCTTTCGTTCTGTGAGAAGAGCCTTCCTTTGCTTTGCTGAACATGTGAGTATTCAGAAGGCCTTGGCAGTGGCTGTCACTAACATAAGGGTGAGATGTGGCTGTCAAATAATCCCTGGAACTGTGGTTGCTGTGAGCTAAACAACTGCCTGTGTTTGACCCTCACTTGCAAGAGACCCTGTGATGGCAACAAACAATGCTATGGTCAATCTTCTTCGAAATTGTCTTGTGATTGGTGCTACTAGCTGACTGTAGGGAGAAGGAATCCGAATTCCTTCAGGCCTCCTCAGATGTGACCATCCCACATGTTATTAGAAACAGCATGTATAATAGCTTGGAAATAATTACAGCAAATAAATAAAAACGTGTGGATGAGAAATTGAAGTGTCTCAAAATGCTTCATCTATTCTCTCAATATCTAACTGTGACACCAATGGCTCACATGGGTTTTGTGAGTCCAGAAACCAATTGAAAATATGGAGAATGAAGATACTAGCGTAACCTCCTAGAAATAACTTCCCAGCCCATCCCAGCTCTGGCTGGTGACCCACTATCTACACCCACTATTTACAAAACATACACTGCATGCTCTGCTGTCCTAGCCAGGGAGGGGGCAACTAGAACAAAGAACAGACAGAAGCTTCCTCTGGATAAACTACGGCTCCAAGAAGAAGAGTAAATAACCAGTAGAGCTAATTAACTTATCAAACGTAAATAGTAACATTGTAAGTGGACTTGAAAACTCACAGTCCACTATTTCTAAATATTAATAATATGCAGAAGTTTGCAACATTCTTGTTTGTCAGGTACACTGGAAATCACCCTCCCCAAACTGAACTCACTGTCCATCAGGGGAACTGGTCTGTGTGTATACAACCTTCTGGTTCTTAGCTAGGAAAGGAGAGAATGAGAAAAGTGCTTTACCTGGTCAAGAGAAGCTTAGGTGAGGAGACAGAAAGGGTATAGACACAGGGGAGGCTGAGGTGCTTTCCCTACAAATGCTTCAGCTATTTCCAACCCTCTTTTACCATGTTAAAGCTTCTTGAAGTGGCTCCTGGGTTACCAGTGTCATTGTGGAAGGACTGGGTGATGATCAAGACAGCACTGGGGAAAGTTCAGTGTGCCCTAATGTAGTTGAACTCAGTTACGCGGTGAGCGGGGGTTACGAGCAAAATGCTGCCAATGGTCACCTGTCATGTTTCTTACACAAGAGGATCTGAGGGAGAAATTACTTAGATAATGACAGGAGGGGAGTTAGCTTTCAAAATGTCTTCCCTTTGATGGGGTCACATTCATTTGAACAGCAGTATTTTCTAAAAAGACCTACTAAGTGCTTAGATTGTAGAGGTGCTGGGGATAAAGTAAAGTAGAAGACGAAACATATAAACTGAAATGAATTTGTTGGGAATGAGAAAAGACTTGTGACCCGCGCTATCCACAAATGAAAAATAATTCAGGATTTAGAACTATAAAGGACTATCTAAAATATCTCATCTGGAGACTGAGATTCAGTAAAGTGGTTTGACTAAATTCATTTCAACAGCAGACAGGACCGGCTTTAATCTTGCCACAGTCGCTGTGTCATTGTATCAGCTCACTTCCAAAGACTGTTTTGAAAACTGTATTCAGTTTCTGCCTTCAGTTTCCCAACCTCGTCTTAGATACGGCCTGAATCACATATTATCCCTCTTACTCCTGGTACAAGTACACAGCACAGTTGATTTCAGGCAGACCGCTGCTTCCAATTATGCTTACTAGAGAGAATTGGCTGCATTTGATTTGAGGAACAAAGAAGCCCAAGCCTCAGTTAGTGCGAGTCCAGAACTGGGCCTGGGCTGGAAGATGTTTAGGAGGTAAAATATGGCCCCTTTGCTCAATCGGTTTATAATTTCAAAGTAGAGACAAGGCATAGCAATACTTTATCCCATATGCTTTCCATATCCAAGTGGATAGGACACTGTTTCTGGAATTTACAGATGGGGGAGAAAATTGTAAAGTGTTCCCTGCATTTTTATATGGATCTTGGACTTTTCCTTTATAGTGCATGTGCTAGGATCACTGAAAAGAGAGAAGGTTCCAGATCTGCGTGGTTAGGTGGTGCCTCTTGGGAGATAACTGTGTGATGGAGAAGCTCTTGGCTTCTCTCTAGGCACAGTAACTGACAGACCTCAGTGTGTGTGCAGTGATACATATGACATGGTTATATGACCCTTTCATTCATATCTGTTGGCTCATCACTGAAGAAGGAGCCATGACAACATGTGTCTCCTTTATTTTTCTCCCAGGGCCCTTAGGATCATGTTGTCTAACAGAGGTGTACGATAAGGTATTACTACTGATGGAATTCTGTAAATGGTTGTCTCCTCACATATATACCTCTAGATTTGGCTTCTTTCAAGCAAAGAGTTTTCTAAGTGTTCTGCTGAAGTTTCTTTGCAGTCGTTGCCAAGGACAAGTAGATCTTCAGCTAACAAAGCAGGTGACCAAATTTATTGGTTCGCAGGCCCAGAGCCCCAGGAAGCAACCTTTAGGAGGTTATTTACGAAGCCTATCATCTGGCCATCACATAGAAGCACCTAGATTGAAACCCACTTCTGCATATTTTACTACATGCTGGATCAGATGGAAGGTAGATGTGACTTCGAGAGTACTGTTGACGGTGTTGGGTCATGGAATCATTTGATTCCATGCCTCACTCACTCCTTGTCAGCCTCCACTGTTCACACTGTCCCTCTGCTTACCCTCCCCCACGCCCACTGCACTCAGTTTGCTGGTTTCTGGCTGAGGCTTGAGGCCCTGGTGCTCCTTCCTGGAGAGACCTTCACCTGGAAGAGCCCTTCTAGCCACTGTACAGCCATTTCCCCATGTCCTTCTCTTTGTTTAAAATTCTTAGCCAATGTTTTCCTTGTCTTTTAACAATTAGCTACCTCTACAGACTTTATTTGTCCTGAACACCATCATATTAAAGCATCAGCTTTGGTAGTGAATTATTTGATGTTTCAGAGCAGGGAGAGGAGGCCTTTTGAACCCCTTTGCTTCAGCAAGTTACAGGCTTATTCCCTATAGGACTAGCTGTAGGTAGCCTGGCCTGGGGCGAAGAGCCTCTTTGCTGTGCAAGGCTCCTGACCAAATCTGAGGCTGAGGCTCACACCAAAGGGCTCCAGGTTAGCACGTGGTTTCAGGATTCAATGTGAAATCTTGAAAAAGCCAGCCCCTTAAGAGGCTCTGCTCTCCCCATTGAGAAAGGCCAGATCAGTGTTGAAAGTGCCTGGTCAGTTGCTGAAAATACTCCCTGCCTTTAAACAGACCTGGTTATTTTTAGAGAATTCTTTATCTTCCAGAAAGTCTGATTATTTTTTAACACAGTACTTTAGTACTATTTATTACTAGGTATTGCTTTGCTTGACACTTTACTCATGTTCATATTTTTTTCATGTTCATATTTTAATGACCAAGTTTGAAAGATTCTAAGACACTTGGGCATAAGGGAAGCAAATCTGAGATGATCTTACTGTGCCATTCCAGCTGAAATGATATCTGATGCTTATTTCTGTAATACCAAGTTGCTTAATCTACCTACACAGTGGGGTTGACAATAGTAGCTGGCTTTGCCCTAAGATGCCCCTTTCCTTTCATTCAGTTTCAACTTCATCCCTGAAGGCCATAGAAGATGCATTCCTGCCAGGCTCGGAAATGCACTAGAGAGGCAAAAACAGAACCTGTAAGACTGACATGGCAACGTGGGTTACAGAGCAAGGCCATCTTGACAAAATAAAAGAACAAAAGGGGAAAAAAGACAATCCTACTGGAAAATAAGCATGTCAAACGACATGTCCAATACTTGTAGATGAAAATGATGATAGCCACCCATGAGCTTTAAAAGCCAAGTACCATTCCACATGTGCGAGCAAAAATATCTGCAGCCTCAAGTTCTTGTAAGTGCCTCAGGTATGGGCTCTTCAGAGAAAACTATTGGCTTATCAATGCAACCAAGTTGTTGGAGCTTTGGATTTGGTTCACTTCAATTGGAAGTGAACTCTCTAATCCCAGCAGGTCTTCCTCAGCATAGAAAGAGGAAAAAGAATGAGTCTATGAAATTGTTGAGTGTGCATTATGGCCAGGCAGAATGCTGGGCTCTGGAACTAGTGATACAGAGAAGAACCAAGCAAGAGGGACTTGCTCTTAAGAAACTCAAAACCCCTTGATGAGAAGCTGTGTGGAGAAGCAACCACAAAAACATGTGGCAAGCACACTCTTCACACTGTGAGTAGGGAAGGTAGGAGAGCTAGAGAGAAGAAATCCAGTGGACCTAGAAAGTGTCCTGTTCTTAATCATTACTTATGAATTCATGGGATTCATGGGAGTATCCAGTGAAGGCCCCATAGACTGAGGCCCACTGAGGGCTTCAGAGGCCAACCTTCTACAGCAGTGCTTCTCAACCTGTGGGTCACGAACCCCTTAGAGGTGGGAGTCAAAGGACCCTTTCACTGGGGTTGATTTACTATGATCATCAGAAAACATAGATATTTACATTACGATTAGTAACAGCAAAATACAGTTATAAAGTAACAACAAAAATAAATTTTTGGTTGGGGGTCACCAAAACTTGAGGAACTGTATGAAAGGGATGGCAGCATTAGGAAGGTTGAGAGCCACTATTCCAAAGAGACACTGCAACTCTGGGAAGGGACAGGAAGAGGAAATAACCTTTTCCTGCTCATCTCAAACCAACTGGTCCACATTTACTGCAGCTGGCTAGTGTGGTGTGATTATATCCCAGAGCCCCATGTCCTCTCCAGGGCCAGCTCAGTCCTCAGAGCTCACACAGCAGGCTTACTCTCTGTCTTGTTCTGTGTGGATGAAGTATTTCACGCACTAGCTCAATTAATCAGCCCTTTACATATTTAATAGGGTCTTAATGGTGATTAATTTGCTGGGACTCTGCAATCTCTCTCTCTCTCTTAAATCTTTAGACAAGAAATTGCAAACTCAGGTATCTACAAGCTGTACATCTCACGCAGAAGTCAAGTTGTCCAGAGTACCAGCAGCCTGAAGCCATTCATACCTGCTTGCCCAGGCCTGTACTGTTCAACAGCAATTTCCCAGGGTCATTCTATTTTTTCATTTTTGTTCTGTTTTTTTTTTTGTTTATTTGTTTTGTTTTTTTAATGAGAAACTGAAAATTTAAACCCATGGAGTGTAATTTGCCAAATCTAAAATGTTGGAATGGCACATCAAAGACCAAACATTGCATGGGCTGTGTAGTCTATGGGTTGGTAGAAACTGGATGGTGTAGGCCAGCAGACTGCACATTGGTAACTTCAGCTTTAGACAATCAAGCTAGCAGATAGCATTTTTGGCGCATCTTACAGAAATTGTATAGAAACCAGTTTTAAGGTCCCTTAATTTTGGTGACCTCACATGACTAAGGGCTAACTGGAGTACTGAGCAATACATCATTAACAGACAGTCTTTACAGGTGGCTCTATCATCCACAGAGTCAGACCAAAGTAGAACTTCCTCCTGTACCGCTCTTGTATGTCTTAAAACTTAGCTGTACTCAAAACACATAGACTCCTAGAAGTATGAAACAAAGGGAAAACTAGCAGCTAGAATGACAAACTCCACTTGATGCTAATTGCAAAATGTGCTTCCTTTAATTGACTTGAAGAATCAAGTAAATAAATGATCTCTTTTTTTCTCTTTCCAATTTTTATAAAAAATTACTATAAAAACTAGACAAAAATAAAAACATCATCCACCAAAGTTAAGCAGACTCAAAGTCTATACAACTCAATAAACTTCCCATAAACAAATCAATTAAACATATGGCCCCTTCTTTCCATTATAACTGCCTCACAAAATATTTGAAACACAAATACGAAAATATACAAGATGAACAAGTATGAAGGAGAGGCAGAGAATTAAAAAGTACACATTTAAAGAGAAAGAACCACCACCATAAAAATGAAAGTAATACAAGTTGAAAACTCTAAAACCTACATTTAAAACGACTAAGCAGACCATAAAATTAAATGTAAAATATAATAAAATGATATAACTGTAGCCAATTTAGAAGAGGTGAAAAGAAGTCTAGCGAGTAAAATATAGGCAATAAAATGAACTCAGTTTATAGCTCACAAGAGAATAGGATGACAGATTCCGAGGAAATCACCCAGACTGCATGTGAAAAAGAGGTACAGCAAGAAGCACTCTCAGGCATGCAGAGTAAATGGGAAAGATCCAAGTGCTCTTAACTGCTGAGTCATCTCTGCGGCCCCAGAACTTATTTAAAGTAACGGACACACCTAAAATCAAACTGTCAATATTCTCAAATGTCCTCAGAGAAAAATGCTTGTCAAGTCTGAATTCTATACCTACATAGACTATTCTTTCACAGTCAGGACAAAAGAAACTATTAATTCAGAAACTAGCACTGATTGGTAGATCACAGTAGTAAGATAAGCTGCTTCCCATGCATGTACCTTAGTAAGTATATTAGCCAATGAGGGAACAGCTTCAGAAAGAAGAGAAGTAAATGCAGAGGAAAGAGTACCCCCACAAGCATGGGTAAACAAAAGAGACCATTAAGTAAGCAGAAAGTTAAAGAAGTGCTAATTAGATAAATAATAATGATCATTAAGTAGTTAAAAATAAGATGGAACTTGGATGGCAGATGACAACATAAAGGGTGGAAGGGAAAAGATAATGATGACATTGCATATCCAGAACTCTAGAGACACTGATGCCAGCACTCTGTTAAATATTATGCTAAAATATAAAGCTAACAAAAAATAATGGAAGGAACCAGAATCAATCTCTCCCTGTACAGTAGTACAATAAGTCACAAGATAAGAGACAATGAACACTTAATTTCACAAAAGGAGAAGGGAGAAAACAAGAACAGAAACAGCCCTGCCTATGTGAAAGCAGAAAGTAAGATGAACACACGTTCACACGTAAAACACACATAAAGGGTTTGCATATGAAACATATTTAATGTGTTACATTTTAATTTATATGTGTATAGAAATTTGCACACGACTGCAGGGAGTTATACAACGATGCCCACACAACTTTGTTGTTAACAGTGACAAAACAGTCATTACTTAAAAAATTATCAATAGGAAAATGTTCAAGTAAGTTCTGATGTCTGACTACGTCCTGGTAAAATATTGTAGAGCAAGTGATACAGCGTACACCTAGGAATAAGAATATGGATAAACTTAAAAGATATAATAGTAAATGGAAAAACAAATTCTAAAACATCTTGATTAATTACCTAAGTCATAGCTCACCTCTTTGTCCCAGGGTATCTCTGGGTATTGTACGGGGCAATCACCACATAAGTGGGTTCTCAGGGACAGGTGAGTGCACTGCCCGCGTGAACCCTCCAGCCTTCGCTCCAAAGAAAAACAGACGCAACAGGGGTGATGTCTAAGCATTTTTCATTTTTAATATTACATCCTCTGGCTTATATACAGAACCAAATGGGTGTTTCCACATGAGGCTCTGTGGGCCAATCACATTAAAGGTCATCCTGTAGTTTCCTGTAGTGAGAATTCTGGAATTTTAGTTTCTTCAAAAAACACAGAAATACTATAAAACTATGTTTTTGTTTTAATCCAAGACATGGGGATATGGGGTAGCTTCGCAGCAGCTGATTACGATTTGCCATGTGCTCTAGCAGAGGTGTGATTTTGCCAGGTGTAGATAGTTTCTGAGATTGTGTGACATTTGGAATTCTGGGGACTTTTCAGAAGGTATATAAATGTTAGGGCCCCAAGAGGTGTGGTGGGTTGTTGGTTGGTTGTTGCTGTTGGTTGCTATTGGTCACAGTTTGCTAAGTAGATGTGGGCAAAGAAGAAACAACAACAAGAAATTAGGTATCCTGATGGTGAAGATCAAACTTGCTCCAAGGAACTTGACACCTCTAATCAGCAGGAAGTAGTCTAAAGATAATGTTGCCCCCTTTCTGACCTCAGACTTTATTCAGGGATCTCTTTCTATCTATTTTCTCACTTAGCTAGTGTTAGGAGGTTGAAGGGTAGAAAAAAGGGGTGGAGAAAGGTAGCAGAAAGAAGAACTCATAAAGTAGCAAACATTGGTTACAGTTCCCTTCCTCTACAACAAAAACAAAAAACAACAAAACAATACAAAAACCCCCAAACAAACAAACAAAACAACAACAACAAAAAACCAAAGTTGTCATGCTGGCACAAATTCATTGTGGCTTAAGAGTGGAGCTCGGTAATCAACTCATATCTAATCCACTTCCTGTTCCAGGCAGAGGGCAGAGCTGAGCAAGCCTCTTTTCCATTACAGTGTTCTCTGTACCGATGGGCTGTGACCATAGTAAACTCCCCAAGAGAATAAAACATCAGAAAACATTCACACCATAGAAGGTTAAGTACATAAAAATGCTGGGTAGCATGATGTAAAAGTTTAAAACAAACAAACAAAAAAAGGCAAACAACCCTGAAGAATGCAAAGGTGAACCCATGATGATGGAGAGGTTGTGGTCCAGTTCTCTGTAGAGTAACCCAGTCTACAATCCACAGTTTTGCAATCACATTTGTAACCTCTTCACACAGTCTGGTGTTTGGGCAGCAAGATAACAAAGTTGTTAATAAGTTTTAGCAAAATTTTACCTGTACATAATATATATTCTCATGAGGAGTACAGAAGACATAAAGTAAAAAATAAACAAAAAAGCCGGGCATGGTGGCCCACACCTTTAAACCCAGCACTTGGGAGGCAGAGGCAGGAAGATCTCTGTGTGTTCAAGGCCAGCCTAATCTACAGAGTGAGTTCCAGGACAGCCAGGGCTACACAGAAAAACCTTGTCTTGAAAAAACTAAAACAAAACAACAAAACAAAAAAAAAAGAAGTGCAAAAATAAAAATGAAAATTTCAAACTTGGAATATCTGTGTTGAGGAAGTCTCCTATAAGATATTTCAACCAAAAAAAAAAATAGATGCCTAGAGAGATATATGGAAGAAAAAAGCTAGGAAGGATGAGAAAAGAAGGTTGCATTCTCTGGTCCAATGTTCTTATTAAATGAATCCTATTAAGTAAAGAGATGAACCTGCCAGGCACTGGCATGGAAAAACTTGTCGGTTTGGAAGCTGAGAGTTTCTGAACTGAAGTGCCCACCAGATACAAGGCTCAGTGACTGAAGAGCTCTCTGCTTATGCCAGGTGCCATGGGGCCTTCAAGCAAGAGACGGGTACTAACGACCAACAAAACAGAGGATGGAAGGCACACACCGCTTGTTCTCTGATGACAAGGAGACTCACTTGGACAATTCTGAGGTGATATCCTTTCTAACCAAGCTCTAAAGTCAAAGGTTAACTCATTCACAAGGGGAAAACAAAGCCATGTTCACAGTACAATATTTAAAAAAAAATAATGGGGGGAGGGAACACATCTCAGTGGTAGAGCATTTGCCTAGCCTATGTGAGGGGCCTGGGTTCAAATCCCCATACTGGGTGCACTTCCAGTGAACCTGGACTTGATTACCTACATCCAAAGGGTGGCTCACAACCATCTGTGACTCTAGTTCTAGGGGCTCTAATACCCTCTTTTGGTACGCAGGCATATTTGCAGGCAAAATACCCATACACAAAAAAGAATAAAGTGAGTTTCTAAAAATGAGCCAGATGAGATGGCTTACCCACATGACCTGAGTTTGATCTCTGGAACTCATATGGTGGAAGGAGAGAACCAGTTTCTACAAGTCCTCTGACCCCCCGCACTCAGTATGCATACACATACAAATAAGTAAATGTTAAAAAAAAAACTATACATTCACTTGCAGAAAGCTACTAAATGATATTCTTCATGAAAATGCTTCACAAAATATATGAAATATAGAGGGTAGTTGGAAAACAGAAGCAATAAGAGAAAAAGGAAGCTTAGAACAAAGACTTAAGGTTCTCTTGTCCAGGACAAGGCATAATAAAAGACGGATGTAAACCATGTTACAGGCAGGAATATCTCACATCAGAGAGCCTTCCTTTGATTCCCCAGCCAGATGCTTGTCCCCCAAATGTAATAGCACCCAATAAAATGACTCAGTCATAGAGAATAACTAGCTTATAAGAAACGTAATAAATAAAATGACTTAGGATAGATTGCAAAGCCATTAGCCATTTTCATGAATAGTCAATCTGAGGCTATGTTCTTTTAAAGACAGTTTTGTCAGTTTCCAGAATATTTCTTCTTTCAAGACTTTTCTTCCCTTTTGCTTCAGTTTCCATTTCTACTATCACTATGCCTGCCTGTCAAAGTAAAATTACAACAATAACAACAACAAAAAGTCCCCACAATAAAATCAAAGGACACCTGACGACAAATGACTGGCTCCATGTGCTTTAGCACTGCAGTAAGACAGGGTCTGTGAGTGAGGCCTGTGCATCATGCTACACATAGTTCAGGAGAATGGCTGACGTGCGTCCACACCAGGGTGCTGTGCACCAGCAGCTGGGATCATCACGGGGCCTAACGTAGTTCTTTTTTGCTTGTCAGAAGTGGGAGTTATTTCCTATAGCACATATATTGTTTTTGTTTAGAGGAAGAAAAATACTAAATAATAATGTCCATACATGTAAATTACTTGGCATTTCCCCCTTAATTGACAAAGCTTGAGTTCATTCTCGGTCAAAAAATCCTCCCAGCTGCTTTTCTCGTACTGTGCTTTCCTGGAGCACTATGAATATACATACCCTTAGTACAAGGGACAGAGTCGCAACATATAAAGGAGTGTTCTTTATGAGTAAGGTGCTGTCCTTAGTTAGTTTTTAAAAGATGTTTTAAGCTGTCTAAATCAGTACACAATCAGAATCCTCAACCAATAAATGTTAAGTGTTTTTTTTACTGTTTATTTATTATTTCAATTTACATCTTCATCACAGTCCCCTCCTCCCACCCCTTCTGGGCCCACACTCTCACTCTCCCACCCTCTTGCCCTTCTCCCACCTATCCTACTTCTCTGGTGTAGAGTGCCCTACATATCAGCCCCCTTCAGTTCATCAGCCATATGAGGGCTAAGAGTTTCCTCTTGCACTGGGGGCCTCCTACAAGGCACCACCACTAGGGCAAAGTGTCCCACGACAGGTAACAAAGTCCATGTTCCTGTTCCTTTTGGTGTGTTGGTTGTAAGATAGTTATCCTATACTATATGTCTAAAATCCAGTTATAAGTGAATATATGCCTTATGCATCTTTCTGGGTCTGTTTAGCTCACTCAGGATGAGCTTTTCTAGTTCCATCCATTTGGCAGCAAACTGCATGATTTCCTTGTTTCTGAAGCTGAGTAGTATTCCATTGTGTAAATGTACCACAGCTTTTTTATCCATTTGTCGGTTGAGGGACATTTGGGTTGTTTCTGGTTTCTAGATATTCCAGCCTGTGGAGAGCTACAGATCACCAAGATTATACAACCTCTATACCAAGGCTCCCTCCTTGGCACCAAGGCCAGAAGGCACTAGGAACAAAGACACATAGACAGCTATGGACAACCAGATGGCTAAAGGCCATCGAAAGAACAGAACTGACAAAAGTCAGGGAAATATGACTCCAACAAAATTCAGCTATGCTGGTACAGCAAGCCCTGACCATCCCAACACAGCTGAAACACATGAAAATGATGACAAATCTATACTTAGGAAAATGATAGGGGCCTTACAAAAAGAAAATAAATCCCTGAAAAAATTTAAAGAATCCACAATTTTACAAACGAAAGAAATGGAGAATTCCATTAGAGACCTCCAAGCTAACTCAGTCAAACAAGACTGGGAAAGAGACAAGGCTATGAAAGATTTTAAAGTTTTTTATTTTTTTCAAATAAAAGTAGGTTTTTGAATCAGTCATTTAGTTCCCCTTATATCCAGAGTGTTGAAGGTAGAAAACACAGTATTGATAATATCTAACCTTTCTGTAACAGTTCAGAAATCAGTAACAAGGAAGAGGGGAAAAAAACAAAACTTCAGAATGAAATACTTGTTTATGGGGGAAAAAACCCCAAAAACTACTGATGAGTCTTTTTTTTTAAACATCCATATAGTCTCCAAAGACATAAGTTAGACCATGTTCTGTGAGATGACAAGAAGTGTTGTGTGGCCAGGAACAGAAGTGACACCATGTGGTATGGGCTAATGCCGTGTGGATCTTGGTAGAAGATGATCTGCAAGACAGCATAAAGCAACTGGACTGTGGGAAGCCTTTAAGTGATAGTGTGGGTCAGTTCTCAATGTTTAATGTTTGGCAATATAAAGTGTAGACTGGGTGGTATGGACTTGGTAGCAGTACTTTCATAGAAGTCCTAGTTCTATGCACAGGTGGTGGAAAGGAAGAGAGAAGAGAGGAGGGGACGGATACTGAGATTGCAGAAGTAACAACTTTGCATTTTCTTCTTGTTTTGCAGTTTTAAACTCTGAATCCAGTTGATTTGTATAAGTGCAGTTACTTCAGTAGACTGCCCTCTGTACAGTAGACCCAAACCCTTGCAGTCCTTTGTCCTCAGACAAGTCGCTCCTGGGAGTATCTTAGATGAATAAGTAAGAGCTGGCCCAGTTGAAGGCTCATTGTTCTTCTGGGGCCCCTCATGCTCCTGTGTTTGCAAAAGGCCCCTGAGGGTTAGCGTGCCAGTGTAAATGCTATGAGTGTCTAACTGGAGGCACAGGTGATAACTACTCCGGAGGCTATGTAAGCGTCCTCAACAGAACTGTATGTATGTAGCTAACCTCTCTTTCATAGTATACCCTTGTTTATAGCCAATCACACCCAAGTACCTGCAACTTGTCTGTCAATGTGAAATGACAGGTATGGGAATCTCCTGTTTATTTGCACCAAGATGCATATTTATACATTCTGTAGGGTGAATTCTTTGACTGTTCTCACAGAAATGTTCTAGCTTGCTTATAGTAGAGGCTCCTGTGATTTTTGATTTGAATATTTAACATAAACAAAAGGAGTTACTTTACACAGAACTTACTTAAAGAATTCCCTTAGAAACTTGAAGAACATGAAGAAAGCTAAATTGGACAAATATTTTTTTCCCAATGTAGAAAAAAAAAAAAAGAAAGAAAAGGAAAAGTACCACAGTAGGGCCTGAAATATGTGACAGACAATTTGGAAACAGCTGTGACAATCGCAAGAGTATCCTGATAACATAGTGCCTATATTCTTGTCTCAGTGTGATTCTTTGACTCCAGGAAATACTGAAAAGATATAAAACATGCTCTCATGCAAGTTACTTTTAACATGATCAATCACCTCTTCTTGTGTTTGCTATGCTGTGGTTAGGGTCTTGTGATTAATATCTCACCCAAAGGGGTCCAAGATAATGCTATCTCCTTCCCTTTATTTAAAGAAGTTTTAAAATTAAGAAATATAGAAAAAAGTATCCCAAACATCAATAGCAAGTGGCTCATTTTTTTGGAAGCGATGGTTGCTAATTCACTGAAAAGAAAAGTAAGTACAAAATTATGACGAATTTTGTAAAAAAAACAAACAAGCAAACAAAAAGCCAAAAGTTTAATTTTAATATAGTAATCAGAGTCTTCAAAATATAATGACATTTCAAATTTTATAATTCAATCAAAAGTATTCCACAAAGTGTTACTGTTTACTAAGTAGTAACTATTGCAGCATTTCAGGTATGTTATATTTTTAACATAAAAATTATCAGATACTTATATGGGAAGGGATGACTAATCTTTTGAGAAACCCCATGGAAATATATTACAGTAGAAGCTTTCTAAAATATATGCAAATTTAAATGAATTTAGGTAAAATTAACCTTTAATAGGGGAAACAATACCCCGATGAGAGACATCCCACATTACCAAATAAAATTTCCAGGAATGGAATACTTCTTTGTTAATTGCTTAGCTCAAACATTACAGGTTGTTGTTACTGCTCTTGGCTACCCTCCCTGTGGCAAGACCCTATTACTTAAGTTATTGCATATTTGAGTAACAAACATGAATAAATCAATTGAGCACTGACCTGGAAGCTTCATTTCCAAAAACTGGCTTTCACAGTGCCAGAAGGTATTATGCATGCTACCAAGGAGAAAAGTAATAATCAATCTCACCCAATGTGAAATCTTCAAATTACAATAATGACCTGTCTGGCAAGATATGGTCAACTGGTTGCAATAGTGGCATTAACATTACAGGAGTAACTAACTTCTTTCTGACTGAAATTAAGACTCTGTGTACAGGATGAAACCCTTAACTGGCATGATTAATGAGGCCAAGAATCTGTGGTTAGATAGGTCAGAGGCCCTAGGAGAAAACTTGCCATTATTATTCTGCTAAAGGGACATAACATTAAAATGACTCCTAATTTTCCTTTGTGAATTCTCGGTTTAGCTCTGTTCCCCATTTTTTAATTGCATTATTTGGTTTCTTGGTGTTTAATTTCTTGAGTTATTTATAGATTATGGATATTAGCCCTCTGTTAGATGTGGGGTTGGTAAAGATCTTTTCCCAGTCTATAGGTTGCCATTTTGTTCAAATGACAGTTTCCTTTGTCTTACAGAAATTTTTCAGTTTCATGAGGTTCCATTTATTGATTTTTGTTTTTAGAGCCTGAGCTATTGGTGTTCTGTAATCTCTAATGGCTGAGAGACAGCTGAAGAAATGCTCAACATCCTTAATCATCAGAAAAATGCAACTCAAGACAACTCTGAGATTCCATCTCACACCTGTCAGAATGGCTAAGACCAAAAACTCAAATGACCGCACATGTTGAGGCTGTGGAGAAAGGGGAACACTCTTCCACTGCTGATGAGAGTACAGTCTTGTAAAACCACTATGGAAATCAGTCTGGTAATATCTTAGAAAACTTGGAATAGCCCTACCTTAAGACTCAGCCATACCACTTCTGGGTATACATCCAAATGATTCCTCACCAAACCACAAGGACATCTCCTCAACTATATTCATAGCACCTTTATTTGTAATAGCTAGAAACTGGAAACAACCCAGATGTCCTTCAACCAAAGAATGGATTAAAATAAAAACTGTGATACATTTACACTATGGAATACTACTCAACTGTCAAAAACAAGGAAATCATGCAATTTTCAGCCAGTTGGATGGAACTAGAGAAGCTCATCCTGAGTGAGCTAACCTAGACCCAGAAAGATGCACATGGCATCTATTCACTTATAACTGGATTTTAGTCATATAGTATGGGATAACTATACTACAACTAACACACCAAAAGGAACAGTTACCTGTTAGTGGGAAAATTTACCCTAGTGGCACTTCCATGTTGGCCCCCAGGGCAAGAGGAAGCTCTTAGCCCTCTTATGACTACTGAACTTAGGGGGGCTGATATGTAGGGGCACTCTACTCCGGAGAAGTAGGATAGGTGGAGGAGGGGGGAGAGTGTGGGAGGGTGGGAGTGGGAAGGGTTGGAGAGAGGGGTCTGTGATGGAGATGTAACTTGAAGTAATAAAAAACATAAAAAATGACTCAATCACTTATTGCTATCACTTAATCACATCAGAAAAATTTCTTCTTACAGTAGATGACAATTAACACAGGGATCCACAGTTCAAATGTACTTGGAATACAAGATGTCAGGAAGCTCAACTCTACATGGGATGTCTGTATCACACTCTACTTTTCAAGGCTCAGACAAAAATCGTTAAAGAGATGGCAGAAAGATTGCAAGAGACAAAGGTTTTAGGTGGCTTCAAAAAACAATGTTTCAGGATACACAGGTCAGATGCACATAAAAACTCACAGCAATTATGGCAGCATGTAAAGCCCCATGATAAGCTTAAGCCAGACAACATGACACCATAACTGGGGAGGTAGGCATGTAGTCCATCCCTAACTGGAAGATATTGGCATTTGATAGCTTCTGGCAAAGACAGAGTTGGTTTTCTCTTATGGTATGAATATTAACTACACATTCCAGGGCAGGTCCCACACCCAAGAGCAGTTTGTGTCAACACAAACTTGAGTCTATGGAGAGACAGGAGAGATAAAGATAGGGGTTGCAAACTTAGGTGAACAGGGAGATGGGGCAAATATGGTCAAAATACAAAAATAATAAAAAGAAAAATAAAATATCTGGAACCAATTTATACATGAGGCATGATGTTAGAATTAACACTTTCTTTTTCTTTTGTTTGTTCAAATGATTGACCACTCAAATTCCCACCTTTGCATCTTTCCTCTTTCATGGCCAAATTATCACACTGTTTATATACACATAGCACATGTACACACATATCCAGTAACATACATCTCTTGTTTCTGCATGTTCCATGCTATTCATTTCACCATACTTGTTCATTTTCTATATTGGTATCACATTTCAATAATTATAAGAATTGTAATTATTCCACTATTCTTCATTTTTTAAATTTTTACACATCGTTGTAACTCATTTATTCCTTCACATGAAATTTAAATAATGTAATACAATTCTAGAAACCATGGCTGTATTATTTTCATGAAGATTATATTACATTTTAAAATTAACCTAGGGATGCTATGGTTTGAACATGCCCCAAAAGTTCACATATTGGAAACTTGATCCCCAATGCAATTGTGTTGAGAGATGGATCCTAATAAAGGGTTAGGGCATGGAATCTTCACCTTCATGGATTAATTAATGGTAGTATTCCAAGAGTGGGACACTTGTCATGAGCATGCTTTCTATAAAAGTGAATTTGGCTCTTGCCTGCCCTTCCATTTTCTGCCATGGGATTATGCAGTGTGGAGACCCTTACAGAGGACAACTACAAGGGTTTTGACTTCCTGACCTCTAGAACTCCATTCTTTGTAGAACTCAGTTCTTTTCATATCTTCCAGTCTTCATATTCTACTTTGATCTCTGCTGCTGTTATCAACATATTTTGACAATAAGCAATAAAGAGGAGGAGATGACTTAGTTTGCTTATACTTCCAGATCACAGTGAATCACTGACAGAAGTCAAGGCAAGAATCCAAACAGAAACTTGAAGCTGAAGCTATGGAGGAACATTGCTTACTGGCTGGCTCATTCAGAAGCTTATGCTTAACTAGCTTGGTTTTCTTCCTTTCTTCCTTTCTTTTTCTTTTCTTTCTTTCTTTCTTTTTTTTTTTTTCAAATAAAGGTCAGGACAACCTTCCTATAGGTGGCACCACCCACAATGGGCTAGGCTCTCCTACATCAACTATAAGACAGTCCCCCACAGACATACCACAGTCTGATATAGGGAGTTTTTCAATTGAGGTTTCTCCTCCCAGATGCTTCTTAGCTGCGTCAAGTGGAAAACTAAGGCTAACCAAAACAAGTTTTTTTTTTTTTTTTTTTTTTTTTTTTGTTACAGCAATAGAAACTGCATGAAGACAATGCAGGAGAATTCACATTTTTAATATTGACCATTCCTATCCAAGAACATAGCATATTTATCTTCTCAAGTTTTCTAGAGTCCTCTCGAGGCCATGCACACTATTACTATGGTTTTAGTGAGCTTTCTGTCTGGTAGGAACACTTGGTTACTATAATGAGCCTTGGTCTTCTTCTTTGTCCTTTGGGAGTCCTGACAAAGGCAAGTGATGAAGAAGTCATTTATGAGGGTTAAGGCTAGTAGTTCCCAGGTTCAATGCTATGGTCCTGCTTCTTTATTTGAAAACTGAATCCATTACAAGTCTCTTTCTGCTCCCACCCTAACTATGCATCATTTGGCAACCTGTGTGTCTGATCCAGGTGTTGTCTTCTAACTGTCAGTCATTTCTGTGTCCCTCTTTTAATGAGCTACAACGCCTATTCAGAAATAGCTCCAGCTCAAGAGGAGACAGACTGAGCAGAGCTCCCTTCAGATTCCAGGCACTTGGGTTCATAGCCCTGCAATAGACAACAGAGTACATCATACTGATTACCTAATAAAGGAGGAGAAACTGCCCTCTAAATGTGCTCTAATTGGATCATGTCTTTGCTCACATGGTATCCAATAAACATCCAGGGGGGTTTTAGTTTGTTTTGCTTTGTTTTGTTTTTCTTCTTCTTTTCTCTTTATTAGTATAAGACATCTATAAACCACAGTTAGGGCATTAGCAATTTTCCACTGCCAAGAAGGATGGTGGAACTATCAATTGAGATTCCACAATTATGCACATCTTTTGCGTGGCAGGAGGGACTCTTGGCATTCTCCCAGATACTATCTTGCTTTGGTTTAAAAAAGAAAACCATGAGCTTAGAAAACTGAAGTCAAAAAGGTTATAGAAGCTTATGCCCATCTATTAAAATGATTATGAGAGATAATTCTCATGTCCAGGTTACCTGGGTGGTCCTTCAGACAGCCCTAGCTCTACAGTAAAAGGGGCTAGGCTCCAGGAGGAGGGTGGTACAAATGTGCCTCTCGCTGGAAGACCAGTTTGGCTGGTATGTTCCTAGCTCTTGCTGTGACACAGGAGCTTCTTGTTTGGAAGGTTCCAACATCATGGTGCTGCAAAGGCAGAAGCCCAAGGTAAAATTGTTTGCAGAAAGTTGAGCAGCTTTTGACTTCCTGATGGGGAAACAGAAGCATCCCTTGATAGGATTCTATACTGATGCTTCTAGCAAAGTCACATTGGTGACAGGGCCACGGTTGACCACCTGTCTTTCTGTGCACACAGACAGTACAGTACCCTTTGATGTTAGCTGGATACTGACATAGCCAAGTCACCTGTGCCCACCTCACTATGCTTGGCAGAGCCTGTTAGCTGTGCAATGACAGTTTCCAGTACAGTAGATATCTGCAACCTGCTACATTGCAAGGGGTGATAGTCATTACCACTGGGTGCAAGAATTTTGTAGCAACCACATTATAAGTAGCTCTTTTGAATCTTAAAAATAAGGCTTACTCTTACAAAAATGGATTAAGCATACTGTTGAGTGAAACTCCTGATCACTTACCAAGACTGTATATAGGCATAAGAAAGGGAGTTTGAGCATCCCAAACTCTGAGAATGGTCCTTAGATAGAGCCTTCCTGATCTACTTCTGTCCCTGGTTGGATCTGGCATAAGGCCACTGGTATGCTCTAGCTATCTATTCTGTGACAATACTGCAGAGCAAGCTGCTGGAATGTCTCGATGTAACTTGAAGAAAAAAAAATAAAGTATTTATAAAAAAAAAAGACATCTTTGTCCTTTTTGGACAGAAGTCTGTCTACAGTTGAAGCAAGGGGTTTTTCTTGCCAAGAGAATGGCTTACCACCAATTCAATCATCTCCCACTGGAGATTCTTCGATGCTCATCTTCTACTTGGAGTAGAATAGGGGGTGCTGTCAGGAGCTGACATGTCTCGATATCAAAAAATCTTAAGTTAAGAAAACATCTTTGAATGCCATATTCTGCAGATCTCTTGGGGTTTTTGAAGATGCCCTATCTATCTCTTATATTTAGATAAGCAAATATTGCTTGTCTCTTAGCAACTTGATTTCTGAGTAGCTTAGAAAATAACTGTGATAGACTGTCATAGTAACTAACAAAATGCACTTCCTATATAATCAGATATATTTATCCCTCTCAGGTCTCTGAGGTGGTTGAAGAATAGATAGCTAGAGTCTCATAGTTAAATTTTGAGTTGTTTAGGAATCAAGAGGGTGTTCTGGATCTAAGAAGATATTTTTAAAATTATGAGGCAAGTTAGTATGAAAGCTGAGTTAGATATAGAACTTTAAACTCATGGAGATGGTTAGATAGTAGAATGTTAAAGTCAGGTGCCAAATACATATGGACTGGACATTGGGAATGTATGCTAAGCCATATAACTCTTATAATTGTGGCCTATTTATTTCTGTTGTTTTGTATTGTATTTATAGTTATAAGAAAAAGAACCATTTTTTTGGACTGAAAGGGAGAGCTGTTGGGGGGAAAAAAGAAATACC
>CAJQZJ010033886.1:1705014-1757681 GCA_907164525.1 Lophiomys imhausi | reverse complement strand
CCAAATTCTCAACTCAGGATATTTTGAACACCTCCTAGCACATTCCTAGGATGCTTGGTGACACCGTTTAGAAGATCCTGTGGCTATGGATAGCGAAATGAAATACAGACTCCTATAGAATAATATACAAAACATAGTAGAGACACTGTGAACTGTGAAACTTCATGACATAAGGATGGATAAAGTAATTTTTGATGAAAACCCCCATAGCACAGTGGACTAAAACTGAACTAGACAAATGGGATTATATCAAACTCTGTCAAAATGCTTTACAGCAATGGTGACAGTCAACAGAGTGAAGAGACAACTTGAAAAATGAGAAAAGAGATTGTAAACTACTTGCCTCCCAAGGGGTTGATATCCAGACTATGTCAGGAACTCAAATGCTTAATAACAAAACCTCAAAGAATCCAGTTTGAAAATAGACAAAAGACCTTAAACAGGCTATTTCTAAAAGGAGGTTATACAAATGGCTAACAAGACTATGAAAAATATTCAGTACCACTAATCGGCATAGAAATGCAAATATTACATAAAAAAAAAAAACAGAATGGAGGGTGAAGGGGAAGAAGGTAGGAGGGTGGGACCAGAAGGGAAAGGAGGGAGGGGACTGTGATTGAGATATAACTTGAAGAAATAAATAAATGTTGAAAAAAATAAAAATAATTATACTTTATAAACAAAAAATAAATAAAATAAAAATAAAAACAGTCAGAAAAAAAGAAATGCAAACGTAAGTACTATAAGAAATCTTGCTACTAGGTCAGCTGATAATAAAGGATAACAAGTGAGAGTGAAAATAGAAAGCAAAGCAAAGCTCTGGTGAGAATTAGCCAGTTAGTAAAGCCATCATGGGAAGCAGTGTGGAGGATGTTCCAAAAATTTAAACCAGAACAACCACATGACCTAGTCGTCCCACTGGAGGGTATGTTCAAAGGTATCCAAATTCCCACACACAACAGTGTTCCTCATAATAATCAGGATGAGGATCCAATCAAGCATCAGTAGGTGAAAGGGTAAAGGAAAGATGTATATGCATGCCCTGGAGTATTATTTACTTATGGAAATAGATAAAATCTCGTCATTTATGATAATGAGGCTAGGCTCATTGGAGCCTTTTCCTATACAGAGAACCAAATAGTACATGCTTTCATTCCTCTGAGGAGTCTGCAGGAATAGTCTGGAAGAAATGGAAAGTGGAATAGTGGCTAACCAGGGGCCACAGAAGATGGGGGAAAGGAAGAGAAGGAGGAGGAAAAGAAGGAGGAAGAAGAAATGTTTGGCAATGTTACAGCAGATCCAAGGAGTAAGCTCTAATGTTCCATTGTACAGTTTGGTAATAATGATAGTTAACAGTGTGTTGTATATAAAAAGTGGATCCTGAACATTTCACCAGCAAAAAAAAAAAAAAAAAAAAACAACTGTTTGATGTGACAGACATGCTAATTACCCTGATTTGATCAGCATACAATGTATACATCATCAGAACCTCATATATATTACACATTAACAAGTATAATTATGAACAATTATAATTATATAGATGTATGCAATTTTTATGTATCCATTTAAGAATAAAAAGAGCTGGACATAGTGGGTCACACCTATAATCCCAGCATTCTGGAAGGCATATGCAGGGAGGATTGTTGTGAGTTGAGGCAAGTCTGAGCTGCATACATAGTGAGTTCAAGACCAGCCTGAGTTACAGGTTATATGTAGGAAGATGGGGATAACATATAATGAAAAAAAAGAATCCTGAGTTTGATGTTAAGTTAGATGATGTTAATTATTATTATTATTTTTTTTTTGCTCAGTTAATTAGATATTAGTCAAGTGACTGCCAAAGGGATGGTAAGAGGCAGAAAGGTGACCAGAGGAGAGAACCAGTGGGGAAAGAATTCTCAGGGTAAAACAGGAGGCCAGAAGCCACCTAACAACTGGACTTCAGAAAAGGTCCAGCGGGGTTTCTAAGATGGATGTTTCTGGGTTCTATCACAGAAGGGAGCTGGGTGGATGACTTGGAGAAGCTTTCTGTAAGAAAGCATAGTGGAGCCACTATGACCAGTCTCTACATGAATCTCAGATGACTTGGTGTGATCAGGCAGAAACCAGTAAAATGACCTCAGACACCAGCTGCTTCCTCTCTCATAAATACCCTTCTATTGAAGCACACCCATGATAATTCATTTACCCAGTGGGTGTGGCCAATTTTGTACCACCACAGCAGCGAAGAGGATTCACAGAGGCAGGGGACATGCAGCCAGTTTTCACAAAACACTTGTTCGACTTTGGATTAGAGCCTAGAAAGACAGTGCAGCAGGCTGTTTAGAAGCCCCAGGACTCCTCTCTTTGCTGGCCTGCCTCCATTAGGCCTGTCCATTATCCTTTCTCTTGTTTGTGAAAAAGAAAAAACAAAATATTTTCAACATTTCAACATCAGGGTTTAACATCACATTTAAAAAAAATCGAGATCCTCATTTCTCTTGAAAATTTGGATCTATCAGTTTTGGTCCTGTTTTCTGCATAAAAGTAACAAGAGAGAACTGAACAACATCAGCTGCCTTTTAATATATTATTAAATAGTGGCAATCTGAGTGTACACAAAGTCCACCTCCCACTCTGGCTGGCCTCACTTTTCTATCTATGAATCCTCAAAGGGGTAGAGTTCAGAGTAGAATAGTTCAGTGAGGGCTAAGGACGCCCTGCTGAGGAGCTGGGACTTAGTCCTATGGTGGTAGGAGACACGATAGGGTCTGAACCAGTGCAGTGACCAAAGAGTGGCTTTTTGCTTTACAGGACTCTGAGAACAGCATAAAGAACATGCTGAAGGGAACTAAACTGAAGGCTATGGACCAGTGGAGACTTCTTTTGAAGAAATCCAAGAAAGGTCTGGGAAAGGCCTTCAAGTGGCATCAGATGGAAGGTGAAGCGATGAATCCTGGAACATTTGCAGACAGCTGAGAAAACAAAGGGGGTTGAGATTCAAGTAGATCTTGAAATAAATAATGGAATGGTGGGAGGAAGAGCCTTAATGCCTATCACTTCCCAACCCTCACTGGGACCTCCTCAATGGAGTTCTAAAGCCAGTATGACTACACTTAACATGCGTTACTGATTGATTTACACATCAGGATCTTTAGGGTTGAGGAAGTGGAGGTAGAGCATAGTTCTTTGGAAGAGATTGTAGGAAAGAGTCTTAGGCTAGTGTTCAAGGCCTTTGATAGCAAGGGTGGAACCTCTCAATCTTATTCATTTTATGTGCATTTATTTATGTTTTGGTGGCATGTGTGTCTGTGTGAGGGTATCAGATCCTCTGGAACTGCAGTTACAGAAAGTTGTGAGCTGCCATGTGGGTGCTGGGAATTGAACCTGGGTCCTCTGAAAGAGCAGCCAGTGCTTTCAACCACCGAGCCATCTCTCCAGCTCCCATGCAGCCTGTTTTTACAAAACAGTTGCCAAATTAGAGCCTAGAGAGAGAGAGTACAGGCTGTTCAGAAGCTCAGGACTCCTCTACTTGCCTTCTTCCATTAGGCCTGTTCATTCTCTTTTTGTTTTTTTGGTGAAAAAGAAAACACAAAGTATTTTCAACATTTAAAACAGAAAGAGCTTGCCAGGAGACTTGGGACCCAATGTACATCCCATGTTTTAAATTTCTTGTAGATACAGATAACCACCACACTCTACAGGGAACAAAAATTGTACAGAAATTTTACAATTTTGCCTCCCAAACCATACCAAGTCCTGATGGTGGGATAGAGACCACTTGGGGCCAGCACGGCACTGAGACAAGATACCTAGCACTTTTCCTAGACTTCCTATGTGTACTTCAGCCAAGTCTTTTCTCACCTGCTAGAAAGACCTCCTGAATCTTCTAGTGCCTCACTATCTAACATGAAGGTTGAGCCGCCTCTCAAAATTGAAATCCCGTGTTCACTTGCGAATGTAGAGATAATCTCAAAACAGCTATTTATTTGAAAAGAGGAAAAAGCAAGTAGATGGAATTCCCTATAGGTTTCAGCCCAGTGGTTTTCAAATACTGAATGAAAGGCACAGAAGGCTTAGGTCATTTCTCTGAGGAGGGGAGAAATGGCAGTTTCCACAGAGCTTGGCATTCAAGGACTGAAGCCACGCTGCCCGGCGTTCTGAGGAGTTGGTGGCTCCTCAATCAACTTCATCGCAACAGTGAAAAGAATCCCGCGGAACACAAAGATTTCCCCCAGCAACTCACAAACACTCATCTAACTCATCCATGGGTGCTGCAAAGGCAATTTTCTAAACCCTGAATTTCATTAACATTGGAGAGATAAGTTGGAGAATGCCCCCAAGGAGACAAGAGGAAAGGCAAACAGGTTAAAAGGGATCCTAGGACATATTGTCTCCACATAGTTTCTAGAGCAAGCTAACAAAAGGTGCTCAGTTTTGGAGAAAACTTGTAACAAATAGTATAATTTTTTATATTGGAGAAAGAAAAGAGAATGTATTTACAAAGAATGATTAATATTTAGGAATGGTGCTTACTCGACACAAACTACAACCATTATACATCTCTAATGAAAACGGGATTTTCAAAACTTGCAGAAATTTACATTTTATGCATAACGCACACACATTTCTCATGCATAGCAGCCAAGCATCCCTACCTTTTCAGAGGCTTTGCTTTAGTTCAGTGTGCATTTGAAAAGTCTCGCCATGCCCTAGATAAAATTCATCTCATGGTGTCGGACTGTGTCACTCCCAAGGGAAGGCACATAAATCTTCATTTTACCAGGACAATAGCTTTGTATAAGAGGATAAACTAGTCCCCTTTAATCTTCACTACCTTCCAGGTCACTACAGAGAGCTGCACACATGGATTGCAGTTTGGGAATATACTGAGTTAAAAATACTTCTAAACATGGCCTTGTCTTTCCCAGTGTTTCAGCTGCTTCTAATATCCCCAAAGTGAGTAAATCAAGCTCTGATACCTTATAGTTAATACAAAGCTAATCTCACTAACCTTTCTTCAAAATTTCCTCTGTGTTCTGTTGGACATTAGATTTAGAGAGGTGAAGTTAATTGCCCAGGATTGGTAGGAAGTGGTCTATGATAAGCTTCATCCTAGGTGGCTTTGGGCCAGTATCTTCTCACTGACCCTGGTGCCTGCTTCCTATTAGCCTTGGCTGGGGAATCCCTGTCCCCTGATGGCTCCCATTTCTGAGTCATCCTGTGGTTCTTGGGTTCATCTGAAGCCAGTTTCCTCTCATGGGAGCTCTTTGATTTCTTTCTTTTCATAGTTATTCCATTTATCTCACATAATTGTAGTAAAGATCATCCAGTTTCTAGATGGGGGTTTGGACAAGTAGCTTAGCCTTCCTTGGCTCAAGTTTTCTCATCTGCTACATAGAAACAAAAAGCATATATAGCATAATAATTTAGGGATTGAGATGATATACATAAATCTCTTTCCAGAATATAGCATACAGGAAACAGACATTAATAAAAGATTAACACAGGGATATGCTCTGGCAGGCCAGGCGAGTAACATGGCTAACTAGACCCCAGTAGCAGAGAGCCTGAGGGTGGGGCTATGCACCATGGGAAGATGTGGGGGTGCCCAGCAAAATTCCCAGGAGACCTTTAGCGACAGCCTGGAGGGTTCTAGTTTGTAACCATTCTTTGAAAATGGATAAACAAAAAATGGGAGGATGATCATCCCACATCAGGAATGAGTTTAGGGAGTCATGATCATCTCTAGAAGGCTGTGATGGGTGTGGGGAAGCTTTGCAGGTTGTTGCACTTGCTTCAGTGGCCGTGAGCTGGTGCAGATGCTCCACCCTGGCACACTCACCGCATCATGCTATAAGAGCCTGAGGGACAGCTTCCTGCTTGGTGTCACTAATTAATATGAGAGGGGAAACGGCAGCACAGGCACTCTGGACAGGCTTGAGCCACCACTGCATTCTGAGCATGAGAATTGCAATATTTGGATTTTTCCATGGGTAAATTCAACCTTGTGTAGCACAGACACACTGTCTTGGTGGTTACAAGCAGTGAAGGACTTGTCACAGTGATGTCAGATTAGGTAATTCCATAGGATGCTTTGTAAGTTGAGTGAGCCTCACAGAACTCTGCAGAACTCAACAGGAGCTGGTATCTGAGCTGGCCTCCAGATCTCTCCACTTCTTTTTATTGTTATTTTTACTCTATGGCATGATACTCATTCTTATTTGTCTAAGTTCCCTATAAATAAATTTAGTTTGGAGGAATTGCTTGTGCAAAAATCTTATGCAATGGAAACCAGAAAAAATAATTGATAAAAATATAAAGCATCAGTTGTATATGTGTGTGTTTGTGTATTTGCCCATGCCTGTGATGTGCACACAAGATGCTCTTAAGTTGGAAATGCAAGTTAGGATGGAAACTGAGTTAGGTATAGAACTTTAAACTCATTGAGATAGGTAGATAATAGAATATTAGTATCAGTTGCCAAATATGTATGGACTGGACATTGGGAATGTGTATATTATACCTTATAATTTTCATAATTGTGGCCTAATTATTCTTATTGTTTTGTATTGTATTTATTGTTATAAGAAAAAGAGCCTTTTATTGGACTAAAAGGGGGAGCTGCTGGGGGAAAAAGATACATCTTAAATTAAAAAAAAAAAAAGCAAATAGGAGGGTAAGGGGGAAGAGGGTAGCTGGGAAGAGGAGGAGAGAGGGGACTATGATTGAGATATAACTTGAAGAAATAAATGTAAAAATATTTTTTGAAATATAACTCACTTATGTTCTTTTCTTTGGCTAAATACAATAAAGAGAATTTTGCCAGATAAAATAAAAACATAAAAATCATCAACGGAAAAGCTGCACTCTGCTTGACTAATTACTTAAACTCTCTGGGTGAACTCAGGGCGCACTTCCTGTTTCCCTGTGCTTGTATGGAGGTCACATTTGTGGTCACAGCATCAGATGAAGAAAGGTTTAAACACAACTGGCTGCCCTAAGTCACCGCACGAGGGGAGAACACTGGAAAAATAGCTGGTCCATCCACTCCGGTCATTGACTAATTAGTGTGCAATAGTTAATCTCATGAGACAGTACATCTGCTCTCCAAACCCCTCACTCAAGAAACATGAACTAAGTAAGCTCCAGCGGAAGGGAAGTGCTGAGGAGGTGGGAGACATCCAACTGCTCAGTTGGTGATGGGCTGCAATGGGGCAAGGGAGAAGCCTTTCTGCACAGAGCTGTATGTCCTAAGGACCAACCGAGGATGTGGAGATAGAGAAGCTGTGAGACCATTGTTAGGAGCCCTCCAATGGAAGGCTCCTCCAAACACACCATTTTATATAGCTAGTTACATTTTATATCCTAATATGTGGTTCAACAAGAAAACAAAAATGTGGGGGGGGGGGTTTGCTGAATTCAGTAGCCATTTCTTCTCAAGTTGGTCAGGGGGGAGACAAAAGGGGGCAAAAAGACAAACTTTTGTTATTCTTTCCAGTGCTTGTCTTTGAGTCTCTTGTCAGTAAATGAACTTTCATGAGATTTCAGACACATTGATATAGGCCTTTGGGTCAATCAATTTATGTGAAGAAAAAGGCAGAACTGAGAGAAACAAACAAGACCGAACCAACAGCTACCAGTTGGATCTGCTGAGTCCCAAGTAAAGCAGCCGCAATGCTCTGGATGTGACTGCTAATGACAAGGACTCATTCTCCATTCAAGTAATGTGGTTCTCTCCTGGGAATCTCAGGGACGTCACAAACACAGCACACGTAGTGATTGCCTTTTTGCTCTGCATATAACAGTTTGCCACGAGTAAAAAAGCGTCTTTGTTTTTTCTTGAATAAATTTATTTCACTTTTAATGTGTGTGTGTTGGGGGATGATGTAGTATGTACATGTGAGTTGCACGCGCCTTGGAACCCAGAGGTTTCAGACGCTCTGGAGATTGTTGCTGGGAACCAAAATCATGTCCTCTGCAAGAACATTATGAGATCATAACCACTGAATAATCTCTCTAGCTCTGAGTGACTCTTATAAGGAACGCTACCAAACCATTCTGTTGTTCTATATTTATACAGTTATTTTGAGTTGTGTGTGTGTGTGTACATGTGTGTGAACATGCCACAGAACATGTGTGGTGGTTGTAGGATCACTTGTAGGAATCGGTTCTCTCCTTTCACCATGTGGGTTCCAGGAATCGAACTCAGATTGTCTTTAATGGCTTGGTGGCACATGCCGCTCTTTATTCACTGAGCCACCTCACCAATCTCACAATTCCTTTTATTACAGAAGCTAAGGTAGATTCTTTCTCTCTGATTTTCTAAATTAACCTTCATCTACTACTGAGATATTTAAAGGGGAAATTGGTAAGGCCCCAAATTGGGTTTACTATGAAAAATTTATGGGACAAAAATAGAATTATGATTTATTATTCTTTAAAAAAATTCCTTCTTCAAACATTAAGAAATTTAATATTCTTGTGTGTTTCTAAACCATATGAACTGTGTTTAAAGAATCTGGCTATTAATGGTGAAATAACATATAAAATATGACTATAATACCATAATTAATAATTCAGGGACCTATTATGTCAAAGAGTCCTCTAATACTCAATTTCTCCAGCCAGCTGCTTTTATATGAATCTTGGTATGTTATTGTTTACTTCTCAGGCCCATGTCAGCTGCTGACTTGACAAACTTGCCATGTTTCCCATGAGTTCAGCTATTAATGAAAATATTAAACAGAATAAGTTTCTGAACAGAACTCACTGTTAAGCTACAAGAAATATTGGAACTTATTGCTACACAAATCAATATGCAATTAGTTAATTTTCCCTGCATCTAGCTCTAAATTCTCTTTATTAATCCACAAGTTTCTGATGAGAGGCCAAGCATCTTGCATAAATCCACACACAATTTCATAGGGATTAAAAATAATCCCTGCATTTGGCTCAAAAACTTTAATACACTTTTGAAAACAGAAACAAACTTGTTCAGTGGAGAGCAGCAGGGATGCTGAGTGCAACCAGAGATTGCAGGGCACAAATGGAGATTTGCAGAAGAGAAACATTTAATTGTTGATGAATTTTCTTTCTTTCTTTCTTCCTTCCTTCTTTCCTTCCTTCCTTCCTTCCTTCCTTCCTTCCTTCCTTCCTTCCTTCCTTCCTTTATTCCTTCCTTTCTTCTTTCATTCATTTATTCTTTTTTTTTAATCTCTAAAGGGTTTTTCTATCAGAGAAGACATTCTTGCTTAACATTAAAGATGGCTGCTTGGTTTCCACTATGGTTGGATGGGCCATATTAGGCCATTACCATTTTTGTATTTCTCCTGCGATAGGTTTCTAAGTGTGAGAACCCTTAGCTCTCTCATGTACAAACTCAGTTGTTCTAGGCAGATGAAACTCTGGGCTCAATGTCAGGCCCTGTCCTTGGACTACAGGGGAAAGACTGTAGCTTTTAAACACCAGATAACGATTGTCCATTAAAGGCCACATATGTTCTCCCAATCTTCCTGCATTTCCTAGCCTTCTCCAAAGAAACCAGATATCTGGATTTCTACATTGTCTTAATCTTAAATATGAGCAACAAATTCAAAATTTTTCTTAAGTACCCCCATCATTCAATACTGGGAAGCCTCCCCAAAATACCAGCTCAGTGACTTGAAGAGACTGGGGAACATGTAAAATTTGCATAAAAAGGAGAACTTAAAAATCCTCTGAGATGTCCTGCTGTCTGCTGGGAACACCAAATCTGGGTGAGTAGCCCCGTCTACTGCTAGTGAAATTTAGTCATCTCACAGCTTGGCTTAATGACCTTAAACTCACTATGACTCTGTGATTCCAAAGAGAACTTTCTCTGGAAGTTCAGAGATGGGAATGAATCCATGTCTGGAAAGTCCTTGAGAATGCTTGTTAGTCAGATAGGATGTGAGCTTGGCTTTAAAGAATGACTGTCATTTCCAGATCAGGGAGCCAGACATGATGGAATATGTATGCAATCCCAGAATTCGGGATGCTTCCAAGATAACTAATGAGGTCAAAGGCAACCTGGGCTACATGAGACACGCTCTGTCTGTCTGACTGTCTGTCTGTTTGTCTCTGTCTCTCTCCCCCGCCCCTGCCCCATGCACACACACACACACACACACACACACACACACTGTGTATTATGTGCCTGGGAGGGATTCTTTGCTGATAAAACAAGGCACAAGGCATAGGACAGTAGAGGTCAGATGAAGTAGAGATGATGACAAGGGGCTCCTGAAAGCAAGAGTGTGTGGCCGCTAAGTCTAGGGATACAAACTGGCCATATCTAGTTAGTTATGTTTGATTATCACTCAGTTCAACATACAAATGGAAGCTAAATCTTTTGAGTGGCATCAATCTTCATTAAGCTCTTGTCCCACATCATCTTACTGCTTGGTGTCCTGAACCGTCACCTACATTAGCTGACTGGCCTGCAAAGCACTTAGATCTCCCATTGCCAGCAATAAATCCCAAGTAGATATAAACATATTTTTCTAAGACAGGCTCATAGTACATACATCTAATGCCTCATAAACATTTTTATGTGGCTAGGAAATTGGGTAATGCATCTTAAAGTGAACTGCCTTGATCAGATGTTCTCATCTTCTGGGACACTGATGTGAAAAGTTCCACCAACCTGGATTCAGCTCTGATGTAGTGATAGGCCCTGGCAGGACTGGTTTGGGCTATTCTCATTCAGAACCACTGATTAAACTCCCAAGCTAATCATTCAGAAGACTGGTTGACTGGCCAAAGATTATAACTTTCAATCAAGGGTTCTGGCACCAGAGATGTGATGTGTGTCGCTTTTGCATCACATAAACATGCACAGTTCTCTCCACCTTTTACCAGCATCTAACATGAGTACTTCATTGAGTATCTCTCTTTCTATCTATCTATCTATCTATCTATCTATCTATCTATCTATCTATCTATCCATCCATTTCTATCTATCTATCTATCTATCTATCTATCTATCTATCTATCTATCTATCTATCTATCTAACTATCTATCTATCCACTAACCTACCATCTACCATTCATTAGATCATTAGTAGGCAAAACATCTGACAACAAAAATGAGCCAACTGTCATTCCAATTATAATGTGATAGGGATACAGCTTTAAGTTCTATTAGGTAAGTAGGGAAGGTAAAGATACTTTTATTCACATTAAAGTATATTTGCTATTTAAATTATTTTATTATCAAAGTATAACAGTAATATACTATCTACATTAAAGATTAAGGCAATGTAGAAGTGCAAAGAGTACAGTTACTAAAGCCATTCAATTGCTTTTATTTATATTTATATGCTTATCTGGTCATTTGTATAAATGTTTTTATGCAATGTGCATTTTTCAGAAACTTTATAACTTGAAATGGTTTAGAGATTTTTTTTTTGTATCATGCCCTCTTTAAAGACCAAGGGGTTTTTATAGTTTGTGTGTAGAATTGGTATATTTAATCTCTTCTTCACCAATAGATATTTTGGTAAAGATTGTTTTGTTAGTGATTGCTGCAATGTATAGATATCTTTGTTGATATAAGCAAATACTTCTTGAGGTATATTTCTAGAATTTTCTTTGTTGGGCATATTTTAAACTCATGCCAGTACCTACAGAAAGCACATGAGTCTAATTGTCCTCAAGCTTTGCAACACTGACCATATGCATGTAGAGGGATACATCCATGTCTGTACATAACTCTATACAAAGAGACTCATAAATTCATTGTTCATATTTTGATTAAAATGTTATATTATCTTTTCCACATTGAATAGTAGGCATCCATTGTATGTTTAAGATACTAAGACTACCAAAGATATTATAGATACTTTCTTGTAGCCCATCCTTTATTTTCCATTAAAACTATTATTTATGGTTTTTTCTTTTTATATTTATTTATTACTTCAGTTTGCATCCCCATCACAGTCCCCTCCTTCAACCCCTCCCAGGCTCACCCTGTCACCCTACCACCCTCTCCCCCTTCTCCCACCTATCCTACTTCTCTGGTGTGGGGTGTCCTACTTATCAGTCCCTTTCAGTTTAGCAACCATATGGGGGCTAAGAGTTTCCTCTTGCACTGGGAGCCTACATGGCAGCTCCACTAGGGAAAAGTATCCCACTAACAAGTAACTGTTAGTTACTTTTAGTCTGTTTCTTTTCCTTTCAGTTGTAGGATAGTTATCCTGTACGGATAGTTATCCTGTACTATAAGTACAGGTTGTAGGATAGTTATCCTGTACTATAAGTAAAAGTTATGTACAGGTATAGTGCCTATTTTTTTCTTCATTGTTTCTATACATTTTTAATTTTTTGTGTACATGTGTGCTGTATGTACATGTGTGTGTATGCATGTGTATATGTGCTGTGTGTATGTGTTATATACATGTGCATATGTGCTGTATATCCATGTGTGTATATGCATGTGTATGTGTGCTGTAGGTACATGTATGCACATGCACTGTATGTACATGTGCATATATGCATCTGTACTGTGTGTATGTGTGAATACGCATATGTTGGGACTAATAAACATTGCTTCTGATAGGCTGATTCAATGCTGAGATCTGGTTACCACCCCTTCTGAGGCATTCTCTTGATTGGTTAATAAAAGTTGCTGATAGCCAATTAGATGGGCAGAAAGAGTATAGGAAGGCAGGACTTCCTGAGATTAGAACAGGGACCCTGTGCTTTACACAGAGGATTTGCTCATTCCACTGGGAGACATGGAAGCAGCCTCAAAAGAAGCCTCCAGGACAAGCAGCAAAAGCAGGAAGGAGGACACATGCCATGGGTTAGAGAGAAGGATGTCATTCCACATGGCCTAGAACATCGGCCTAGCATGAAGAACAACAGTCCAAAGGGACATATGTATATATGGGGTCATATTTGTGGAAAAGAATTAAGAGCTAGCTTAGATGGGCTAAGATTGCTCAATCCAGGCCAAAGCTTATTAAAAATCTATGTGAGGTCTGTTTACTCATTTATAATGGCTGGTTAAGGATTAACAGCCGCCAATCAATTAACAATAATATAACTACTGTTAAACAATTTCATTAATTATTTCTACAAATGGTGCCTAAAGTGGGGCTTAAAGGCTAGATGTTGGGGCTAATTACATTGCTTCTGATAGGCTGATTTCAATGCTGAGATCTGGTTACCACCCCTTCTGAGGCATTCTCTTGATTGGTTAATAAAAGTGGCTGATAGTCAATTAGCTGAACAGAAAAAGTATAGGAAGATGGGACTTCCTGAGATTGGAATAGGAACCCTGCGCTTTACAGAGAGGATTAGTTCATTCCACCGGGAGACACAGAAGCAGATAGACGGGTTTGAGAATGCTGGAAGGTAATAACAGGCACATGGCAGTTTGGGATTAGGTGATCCGGCTTAATTGAGAGTCTGCCCAGCTAAGGGTTAAGCATTGAAACATTAAAAGTCTTGATGTATTTAATTATCGGGGTAAGGACCGCGGCAGCTTATAGACTGTCAGTCCAAGCAATCCAGGACCATCAGACTCCCGGCTTCCCATCGGACTCTGGCGAATCTCCCGCCAAGCCGTTAGTAATTCTACCATCCTAATATAACAACTTATATTACTTAACAGAGTTTAGGTTACAGGTGGTGTAGGCCACCCTTGGTCCGGGGCTCTTTCCCCAGGATAAATTAGGCCATCAGTTAAGGCAGACCAGGCCCATCAGTTGATATCCTGCCAGGTTGCCTGCTGCTCTGCCAAGCCTCCAGCTGCTCCACCGGCCTAATCTTACAGTTTATACTTATTAATAAATACAATTGATAATTAAGTTGCAGTTTCATGCATGTGGAAGCCAGAGGGCAACATCAAGACTCTTTCTGTACCACTCTCCACCTTATGTGTTTTAAGACAGTGTCTCTTTGCTGTACCTGAAGCTAACAAAATAGACAAGCAGGTCAGCAATCCCCACTGATCATCCCATCTCTGTCCCTGACCCGACTCTAAGGCCTGAGATAAAATGCATGTGCCTCTATGCTTGGCTTTGTAATTGGGTTCTGGGAATCTGAACTCAGGTCCTCATGTTTGTCCCACCTTCTTTATTAAAACTCTCAATGTGATGATGCCTTTATGCTGGAAGGACAAATTGCTTGGGTTCTCTTACAAGGGAAAATGCCCTGTCTTCTGTCTTCTGAAACTGGAGGTTACTGGTTAAGTCAAAGATCAACAATTATTTCTAACTCTGCATGTGTCTTGGATTTCTTTCCTGGGGGTCCCATGTGTCTTTCCTGTAAGTCAAAAGAAAAGAAATCCCTGAATTGCTTATGCTGTTTGTAATTCCAAATGAAACTGACCTTAACTCCTTTAAGCCATTTATTGCCCTATTTCCGAGTAATGATATATGTATTCATGTATGTCTATATATTTGTGCTAGTGTGTACAGGTACCCAAGGAGGCTGGAAGAGGTATTTGAATGCCCTAGAGCTGGAGTCAGAGGTCGTATTGAGCTGCCTGATGTGGATGCTAAGAACCTAACTCTTCTCCTCTGGAAGAGCAGTGAATACCCTTAACCTCCGAGTCATCTCTCCAGCCCATTTGTTATGTTATTGACCATCTTAGCTCATTTTGTGCTGATACTACAGAATAGCAGAGGATAAGTCACAAAGTATGTATTTCTTATAATTCTAAGGTCCAAGATCAAGGGCCCCATACCCGTAAGGATCTGATACTGTATCGTCCATTGCAGAGGGCAAGGAAGGGTGAATGTATGAGAGACAAAAACAGCCTTACTCATGAGCTCATTCATGGTAAGTGACCCATTCCTGTGACAATGGAATTAATACAGTAATAAGAGCAGAGACTTATGACTTCAGCACTCCTTAAGAGTCCTATTTCTCCACATTGCTGTATTGTGGATTAATTTTCCAATACAGATATTTAGGAGTCATATTCAAACTACAACCCTGATTTTTATGAGACTGTTTTGTCCATTACCAAAAGATAGTTCATACATTTATTATTTAAGACTCCTCTAATTATTCTAGGCTTGGGAAGTTTCTTTGAGCAAGATAATCAATTATTACTATTGGTGATTGTGGTTGGTTTTGTGTCTTACACTCCTGCCAAGCCAGTTTCTTAGTTCACTAATATTTGGTCCTGTGAGTGGTTTGTATTTTCTAATTTGAATCATATCTATTTGTAGTTTATTTTGATTTTCATATTTAAAATTTCTATAACTTTCCTTTTTATAATATTAACCCTTCGACCATATAATGGATATTCTGTTCCTTTGTACACATCCCAGTGAGCAGGTCTGTGTGCTTAGAGTCTGATTTTCTAGTTTTGTTTCCCTATAAAGTTTATATGAGATATGCTAATCTGCTATATAGTCCACAACTTCAGTTCAGTATTGCATCTAAATAGGTTCTTCTTTCCCCAATGTATTGAAGCTTTTAGTTAGATGAAATGAGAAAACTGACTTGAAAAGTTGAAAGATTCTATAGAGAAATAAAATCCCCCCATCTATATCTGAGGGATGGATGTTCCAAGATCAATATTTTTCCACCAAGAATTTTATCATAATTATTAATAAAATAACACACAATTTCTTTCATAACTTTTTTTTCCTGTGAACATGACAAGGAAAGACTGAAGATGAACAACTACAAGAATAGGCAATGTCTGTCTATTTCAATGGTCAACTTTCACATCAAAATCAATATTCAGATGTCACAAAAGCAAACACATGGGGATAGGAATGGAGAAAGAGGGGAAGAACAAAGCTGCACATGTGTTAGGGTAAAGACTTAAATTAATGCCCTCAAATGCAACAGTCGCATTCATGGGATTCAGCCACATTTGACTGTTTAACCGTCATTTGGAAAATAAGCCCTTTGGCGGGGGATATGAAACTCATATATCTGTTTTAAATTCCACACCTCTGTAAATACCAGATGAAACTACATTATAATTCTGATATGATAGGGAAACACAGCAGAGATAGTTCTGGATTTCCTTTCACATAAAAATTTACTGGGCACCCACTCTACCATATTTTGAAATGAGAGGTATGATGCTGCTAACCATGGAGAATAACTAAATGCTGAATGGATTTCTTCGCTTGCATTACAATAATGCTGCCTGCCATTCCAGCAATGTGGGAAAAAAATGTTGTATCTGTAGGCCCCTGGGACAGAAAAATTGATAAGAGCACCCAACTTCTTTCTCATAAACAACCAATATTTTGAAGCTATTAGCACAGGACTTGGGCATTTAGGGACAGTTCATTTATCATCCAATGGCTGGTGAGGGTGCCAGGCCTTGCAGTCAGGTTCTGAAAAACAGGTCCCATGTTCATCCACTATTGCAGAACAGCTACTCTTTCCCAAAGTTTTATCAAATTTCCTCAGCATTCATTACATGCCCCAGGAAGGCAGAATCTGCACCAGATCTGTAGAAAGCCTGCCACATAAACACATTACGAAACCCAAGTAACATGAACAGATTATATTCTCCAGACCAAGAGGGATTTTAATTTGGGCCATATTTATGACTGAATGTTGACTTGGCTTCTTGTACCTTAAAAAAATTATAGGAAAGAATTCATAACTGAATGCTTTAGGTAAAAAATATTCTTCTGGTGGTGCAGAATGAGAAGTCAAACCTAAGTCTGTTAGAAATAAAACATGCCTCATGATGAAAAAGTCTTAACCTAGACCTCCTGAACCTGTGGAGTTTTGCCTATTTATTAGGTTGTTTCCTTTTACCCTGGTATAAGAACCTTGACTTCCTTCAGACTCTAAGTCTATGATACCCCAGTAAAAATTTATCATTCAGTGTTTTGGATCAATGAATGTGATCATATTGTTACTAGACACTCTTAAGTCTTTGGGGACCTTGTCTCATAAGAGGTAAAAGTCATGCTTTATTCTTGTCTTATACAGCCTGCTACCTCGTATAGACTACCACCTGCCACTAGGCACTGTCCTATCAGTGAATGTCACTCACTGGCCATGGCAGAGTCAGAAATCAGGAAATACTATCAATTCTCCCAACCAGATACCAAAGGACAAAGGATACTAGATAGAGACAAGCAACGTTTGTGCATCATGACAAAAGTACGGTGCATCAATGAAGGATTGGTTAGTCATGGGGAGGGGAGAAGAACTGCAGAACTGAATGTTTTGGGCCATCATCATAGCTCTGTGCAGAAGAGAAAGAGCTGGTTCTATTTACCTTGTCAAACTTCGGAGTAGTGTCGAATTATTTCAAATATTACTGTGTATTCAAATGGTGGTTGCCAAGAACTCAAAATTTGAGGTCCCATTGAAAAATAACTTTTTTTGTATGAATGAGGAAGATAAAGATAATCAACTAACAGATCAGTTAATTTCTACCTGTCCACATGTGTACCACATACACCTCTGGATAGTGTTTGCTGCTGTATACAGAGCAGGTGTACGAAAGGCTGCTTGTACCATAACATCTTTGGGGCTCTTGAAATCCCAATAACAGTAATTTCCTGTGGTAAATTAATAAAGTGGATATAATTGAGAATCCTGAGTAGCTTGACGCAGGATAAAAATGAACCCATCACATCAGAATGGGTATTCTCAACCATGGATCAGTAATTATTTTTGTTAACTATTCCAGTCTGGTCCTACCTCTGCCTCATGTACAGACAGATTGCTTAGTACATCTCATTCTCTTACTGAATGGCTGGTCTTTCTGGGCTTAGACAAGGGCACAGCATAGGGCTTCTAAGAAAGAGGACAATTTTTCAAACTGTGGGCTAAAATGAATGTGAAGCTTCTATTACCCAGTAACAAAGTGCAACAGAAGACAGACCCAACTTCCTATCATGAGGTACCATTTGTACAGCCCATAATGATAGGAACACCTGTGATTTCATAGTAGGTTTCCACTGTTTTCAGCAACTCTGCCCGAAGTAGAGAAGTGTGACTGTTTGCAGATGCTTTTGCACCATTTTGAGAAATGTTTGGATGGGTGGAATCTCGAGTGCTACAATAAATAGGCCTTTGCTGTGTCTCTACTGTGTCCACATTATCTCTCCCCACATGGCTACTTAATGTCCACTGTCTTTGAATATTGCAGTGGAGTTTGGAGTCACTGTCTACCTGGTTCTCTCCTCCCCACTCATCTTCATTATATCTGCCAGGGTCATTCCTCATGTTAGTCTATGAGTATTTCTGCCAATATCTTAGTTTAATGTCTTTTGCTTTTCATTTCTTACTGAGTTCAGCTTCTTATTTCTACTTAATTATATCCCTTGGAAGTTCTATAACTGATGATATATAGATGGTAAACTGTATGTGAAAGTATATTTTATTTTTATTTTTAAATTACATTTCTGTTGAATTTGGATCCTGGCCTATTGGCTATTTCCCAGCAGACCTTGGACACATTTTTCCTCTCTTCTTGGGATGCATTTACTCCTAATGAGGATACTATTCTCAGGCAAACTGTGACTGTGAGTGATTTTCATACTAAGAAACCAATCTTACCTCTCTGGTTGCTCTTAAGGTTTGCACTTTGTCTTTTCTGGTCTTCCATCTCAACACACTTCAGTCAAGCACTTCTTCTCCCCACCCCTCTCTGTGTGCTTCCTTAAAGACCTTTCATATTTTCTTCTTATGTCCCATTGGTAGAGTCTTAGTCACTTACAGTTTGATGTTTCCTAATTAATGAATTACTGTCTGGTCAAATGTACACAGATGGCACAGGGGGTGTGGTGGGGGTGTCAAAACAACTAAAAATTAAAATGTATTGAATATAGGTTAATTTCTACTTGCCAAGCTGTAAATATTATGTGATATTTCAATTTGTCTCCTTAACTCTAGAAAATTATTATTCATCATCTCTTCAAATACTGCCTTACATCATTCTCTTTCATTTTTCCTTCTGATGTCTTCTGGATTTCTTTCTGTGCTATCATTCACATCTTTTAACCAACCTGTCATATTTTTTTAAGCCTATGCAACATTCCTGTATCATTTGTCAGTTCCATCTTCCAGTTGCCAGTTGGTTGATAATATGACATTTATGTCATCCACTGAGTTTTTAATGCCAATATTTGCATTTTCATTGGCCAAGCTTCATACCTTGCATTGAACTCTTTTTCCTCCCTGCTCTTATTCTTCCATTGGCCTCCTCTGTTTATTTTAATATATCTGTTTTATAATCTTCCTCAGACTCCTTGCCTTCTGAGTGTTTACTCCTCTGGCTTCCTCTTCTCTTCTTGATTCTTGGCTTGTCCTCAGATGGAGCCGTGTCCTTTGGTGGCCTGTTCCTTTTTGTGTGCGAGTTCATTTTTGGGAAGAATTGTTTTATTTGTCCTGTGGGATTTACATGGCCCTGACTATGAAAGTATCACTTTGGAACCAGATTAGATCATCTTAATGGTGAGAGGAAAGTGTAGGTGGGAACATTGTTTTAGTTGTCTTCAACACTTTTTTGTTCTTGTTGTTGATTTATAGAGTTGCATTTCAGATTTTACACTGCCTGGGCCAAGGCGTTTGATCTTTTGGACTCGAGGTCAATGGCAAACTTCCTCACCAGTTCTTAAGGTCGGTGGGAGAGCAAATGGGCCTGAATGAGCTCTCTGAAAGGCCAGACTTTATTTGATTTCTTTTTCTCATCAAAGCTGCATTATCAAAAGATGGGGCCTGGGCCTCCAGTAAAAGGGCTTCTGAACCTCCATGAGAGCATGCACCCACACACAGTGGAACCTTCCCGTAACACATAGATTTTATTTTCCTATCCTTAAATTCTACATGCAGAAAAAAACATCTGCTTTCTGAGATAGAACAGTTCTTCAACCTTATAGTGGTACCGGGCCTTTCTGCTTCATTTCAATGCATCATGTCACAGGAAGTATGTCAACTATGGTTTTGGAAGTTCTGCTGGACATTTCCTCCAACTAATTTCTTCTCACAAATAGACCACAAGCCATCAGCCTCAGGATGGGACCATGATTCAGATCTGACAGATCACCATGTCCTAATTCCCTTTGTGTATTATGTAATTGCTCTAGGGGAGATCTTCTAATCAGACAAAGCCAATTGGAGACGTGATTGATATGCAAAATACTGGGAAAATGAATTGTTGTTTTGAGCTAAAAGTTGCATATGCCTGGAGATATCCTCTCCTGTGTCACAAAATAAGCGATCTATTGGTGTGAGCAAAGACAGAGGCTTGTACTTGAATAATCAGGAGGATGAGAGAAAAAGAAACAGCCACAATGAGTCCTTGAGCCCAGCATACCCCTGTCAGCATAATCCTGATGCATAGGTCAACAAATTCCTTGGCTTTCATCAATTTTATTGTGTTTCTGTCACTTACATCTTACTTATATATCAATGAATTGCAGTACAATGGAATTGAGATAAGGAACCATCAATACAGATTCATAATATTTATTTATTTGTGTCTAGTAGATCATTTTGTCATTCATCGCACAGCATGAGCAAGCCAAGTTCTATATCATGGGGCTGAGTTCCAAAGAAGTGGCAAGCAAATTCTGGATCTAAACTGAGTCAAGAGACAGACCAGAGTCACTGGATAAAGCCATGGTCAGATCCTAGTGATCTGAAGAGGCATATTAAGTAATGCTAGAGTAAAGGAGATGGCAAAGTCATGGTCAGAAACCAAGAATCAGAGATCAGGAGTGAGCGAAACCCAAGACAGCAGCAGTGGACAGGTGTGCATCATACCCTACTGGGAATGTCTTGATTTAAAGCCACTGTCAGCTGAGCACAGTGGCCTTGGTCCTATTTAAAGAGCCCAGAAAGCCTTTTCCACTCCTGCCACGTGACACCACCTAGTGTTTAAGAAATACAATTGGCCTAGAATTGATTGCCTGGACAGGCGTCCTTAGGCCAAGTGAGACATACATTGTTTTTCCTTTAATTATGTAACACACGAGTATCTTTCTAGACAGCCATCAGAACAAATGCGATTCAGGCTGATTATCAGTTTCAAAGACAAAATTAATTTCTAAATCACCTTCAGAAAGATGGATCAAGACATAAGGCATTTATTTTTAAGGTAAGTAGGTTAACAAGAAATATACCTCTGGGTTGTGATGGGAGTTTCTGCTCACTCTCAACAGCAAGGCATACCTTCTCATCACCCCCAGTTTCCCAGTGGGAGTCAATGGGAGACTTGGAGCTAATGAGAGTGGCTAGCGGGGCTTTCCAAACAGAAGAAGCACAATAAAGACTATTACACATACATTCTCTGGAAACGCTGTTAATGAGAGGATTAACAAATGTCTCCACCTGCATCTGAAAAGACCCTAATTTATTCATTCAGTAATTATTGGAGAAACTGCCAAACAATTAGTTTGTGTTGTGTGTGTGTGTGTGTGTGTGTTGGGGGGAGGGGGATAGAAAGATCTAACTTGCCTGGAAGGAGTTTGCATTTTTCTTGGAAATAATATTAGTAAGAGATCAAATAGGATTTCCTTAGGGACCTATTTTTATGTACAAACTCTATAGCTTTTCTGAATTTACTTTTAGAGAATGTTTTCTTATACATATTAAATCTTATGATAGCTATTATTTGCCCAACTCACTGAGGGCAAGGATGGGTGACTGAATCTAGGTAGTTGATGAATTGCATGTACAGATACTGGGCACATTTTGCTGAAAGGCTGGATAGTATCTCAAGGTTGGAGTTTCACAGCATCCCATTAGCATTCATGTTACATTCCCCTTAAGAAGCCTGGGCCTCTAGGCACTTGAAGAAATGCTCAACATCCTTAGTCATCAGGGAAATGCAACTCAAAATGACTCTTAGATTCCATCTCACACCCATCAGAATGGCTAAGATCAAAAACTCAAGTGACAGCACATGTTGGCAAGGATGAGGAGAAAGGGGAACTCTCCTCTATTGCTGGTGGGAGTGCAAACTTTCACAACCACTTTGAAAATCAATCTGGTGATATCTTGGAAAATTTAGAATAGCTCTACCTCAAGGCCCAATCATGCCACTTCTGGGCACATATCCAAAATATTCTCCACCAACCACAAGGACATTGGCTCAACTATGTTCATAGCAGTTTTATTCATAATAGCCAGAAACTGGAAACAACCAAGATGTCCTTCAACCAAAGGATGGATAAAAAACAAAAACCAAAAACTGCGGTACATTTACACAATGGAATACTACTCAGCTGTCAGAAACAAGGAAATCAGGCAATTTGCAACCAAATGGATGGAACTAGCAAAGTTCATCCTGAGTGAGTTAACCCAAACACAGAAAGATATACACAGTATGTAATCTCTTGTAACTGTATATTAACCATATAGCACAGGACAACCATCCTACAACCCACAGACCCAAACAGACAGGAACCTAGCATAACTATCCTGTGAAAAACTACACTCAGCATGAGTCAAGGACCCTGTTCCCTGTTAGAGAAACATCTTACCCTAGAGGGGCTGCCATATCAAGCTCCAGAGCAAGAGGAAGCTCTTAGCCCTCATGCGAATGATGAACTGAAGGGGTTTGATATGTGGGGTCTCCCCTCATCCAAGGAGAAGGAGAGAAGGGAGAGGGGAAAGAAGGTGGGAGTGTGAGACTGGGAGGGGAGGTGGATGGGGGTTGTGATTGAGATGTAACTTGAATAAATAAATACATTTAAAACAAAAAAGAATCATGGGCCTTAAGGATCGTGGTCTTTCAAAATGTCACTTGTGGATAAGTGCCAAGCATTAGCTGGCATCACACTTTCTGTGACATTTTCTAGAAAAAACTTCCAAGCAGCACAGAACTCTCATTTAGAAACAGAACATTGCTCCTCCTTTTTTTCTCTCTTTTAATGAGCTATACTGAACTTCCTTATCAGTATTTGCCTTACAAGGAATAAAGGCACTTAGTGTGTATTTATTACCCTCTGAGAGCCTACTCTTTAAGGAGGTCCTTAGTTTGTTTCTAAGAAAACTTGGAGGCATTTATACATTGTGAAATTATTTTAAAAGAGCATCTTCCAGCACAATGCTGCCCTTATTTACCACTTTAAGCACAAAATATAAAACATATATATATATATATATACAATTATTATAATATAGATAATTTGTCTGGTTAGGTTGTTTTTTTAGTTGACTTGCCTAAATATAAGGTCATCTGGGAAGAGGGGACTTGAACTGAGAAAATGCCTCCCCCAGATTTGCCTGTAGGCATGAGTGTGGGAATATTTTCTTGATTAACGATTGATATCGGAAGGCCCAGACCACTCTGGGTAGTGTCACACCTGGGCAAGTGATCCTAGATCATATAAAAATAGGTAAGTTGAGCAAGCCAATTAGTAGAACTCCTCCATGGTCCCTGCTTCAGTTCTTTGCCTCTAGGCTCCTGCCCTGTTTGAGTTCCTTCCCTGACTTCCCTCAATGATGAATTGTGCTCAGGACAAATAAGCCAAATAAACCCTTCCCTTCCCAAATTGCTTTTGGCCATGATCAGCATTGCAGTAATAGAAAGCAACTCAGGACAGACACATTATAGAAGCATATCTGTATCCATATTTAGTTGGTGGTGTTTTGTTTTGATTTGATTTTTTTTTTTTAAAGATTTATTTATTATGTATACAGTGTTCTGTCTGCAGGTATATCTGCAGGCCAGAAGAGGGCACCAGATTTCATTATGGATGGTTGTGAGCCACCATGTGGTTGCTGGGAATTGAACTCATGACCTCTGGTAGAGCAGCCAGTGCTCTTAACCGCTGAGCCATCTCTCCAGCCCTGATTTGATTTTTTTGAGACAAAGTCTCATTGTATAACTAAGGCTAACCTTGAGTTGGCTTTGTAGTCAGTTGGAATTCTGCAGTCGATCCAGATATTACTATATATTTAATTTTCCTAGTATTTCCTAAGTATACATACCACTATTTATTAGATATACATGTTATAATTTGGTTGCTTTGTTTTATTTAAAATGTATCATGCATATCTTTTTGCACAAATGTATTTATCATTTTAAAATGTGTGGAATGGATGACATCAAAGCAAAAAACTTGGTGAACCATGGGGCAATCATTGTACACAACTCCATGGCCTCAAGTACATCTTAGGGTTATTTATGCAAGTGAAGTTTCTGCTTAAATGACTCAGTGTTTGGTGACTCTTAGTAAATAATGCTAAATTATCTTTGGAAGAGTTGTATCACTTTTTCTCTTTTGTCAGTAACATAGGAGGGTTCCAATCTCTCCAACTCTACCTCTCCGGGCTTGGTTATGCCATCTTGAGTTCTTAAGATGTGAAAATTTGCTAGTTTATAAAAACGATACACTAGAGACTGATAAGAATGGTAAGATAAATTAGAAAAATATTCCTATCACATAGTCTTCCCAGATTATAGAGATGCAGAGCTTTGTCAACTGTACTGCTTTATTTATTGCTTGGGATAATTTTGTAATGTATACTAAATACCTACTGTTAGAATTTGTAAATAAGCAGGCAACAATGGGCATGTAAACCACTATTCTGGTATGTTTGTTATGTTTCTATCCAATATGCACTCTGCCTCATTCATGGCAATTTTACTTGAACAATAATTTTGTTTTCCCCATCTCAGCTCATCGGATTCCAAGTGAGGCCCTAACCTCCTTGCACATGGCTTAGACGGGTGAGTAAGGGAGTGTCTCCCTGGCCTCAGTGAGCAGACCTACAGTAGTTACTGTTCTAGAATTTACAAAGTGCAGCAAAACTTAAGGCTAGGAACAATGGGGCAATGGTTCTTGGGTCTTTGCTCTGTTCTGAGGAATGCCTTCTATCCAAACAAGAGAACTCACCATGAAGGGGCTGTGTGAGGAGGGAGGGCCCTGCTCATTTCATGGGGCCTGTTACTGAGCTAGTTCTATGGCTGCTGCTCATTTAGATCAGCTTGGAGTCTGCTTACAACAGTTTGGGTTGGTTCTATGAGAGCTGTACTGACTGCACAGTTAATTAATGGGGATCCTGACACCAGATCTGACTTCTAATTATGGCTTCTTTCAACTCTGCCATGCCGCCTCTGAAATTAATGTCTTTGTTCAGGATTGAAGCACACATACCCCCTCTAGATCTCTTTGCACTGTCTTTTGCCTCCTTTCAAAGTCTATTTAACAATTTTTAGAAAGGCAAATCCATCATGTACAATTCATTCATAGTCAGTATGCACACCCTTGGAAAGGATATTCCTATATGCTAGAAAAAACAGTGTGGGTCAGAGATAAGCTAATTTCAGAACTTTTGTGTTAATTGAAGTTACTTTTATTTCAGGACAAAGACCTGCTGGGTCATTTTTAACCATAGAAATATGATACACCACTCATCATCTTGTGCAATATAGGAAAGATTGGAAAATCAAATTCAATTATAAGTTAATTGTCTAAAATTGAGAGGACATTTAACCTAAGAAACAGTATTAATTATAATATTTTGCCTCATAGAGTATCAAAGAAAAGCATCTTTAATCAAAAATGTTGCTAAATAGCACAGCACACTATTGTCATAACATTAACAATTAAAAATGCAAAGTATTAAAACTGAAAGGAATGGATAGTTCTTAAGTAAAATTTTATGGCTGATGAAGGGATGGTATATGGAAACCTATTTCCAAAAGGCTTAAGATACCCTGCTGAGGGCCAGAGTTTCTAATTATTAGGGTTTATATGGTAGTCTACATTCATCCATGGTTTTACTTTTCTGCAGTTTTATTAATCCATGGTCAAGTTCAATGAAAATATTAAACAGAAGTTTCCAAAAACACACAGTTGATAACTTTTAAGAGCTCTTTGTTATTGTGCCTTGTTATAAGTGTTCTATTTTATTATTAGGTACTGCTGTTAATCTTCTACTTCACCTAATCTATGAAGTTAAACTATATCATGACTTTATTTGTATAGGAATAAAACATTACATCTGTATGGTTCAGTATGATACTTTTAGATGGTTATGAAGATCTTGAAATGTAACTTTTGTGGATAATGGGAAAGACTATCTACACATATCCAACTTCACATCAAAATTTAAAACTTTTATTTTTCCATGGTGCTTGCAAAAGAATATCTCTGTATCTATCCTTTTGAAAGAACACTTTGGTGGTAGGGATGGAACCTGGGTCTTGCTGCATGTTAAATGCTGGTCAAATGTTCCACCATGAGCGATAACCTCAGCACTTATCACTGCTCTCAAACCTGAAAACAAGCCAAAGGTGGAACCAATGAAGGCAAAACACCAAAGGCAAATTTCATTTGTCCCTTTTATACACACTTTAAGTAAGCATACTCTGCTTTCAAAGAGTTACTATCTAGAAGTCAAATATACAGGCAAATCTAATGCCAACTAGAAAGGAACTGATAAGAGTGGAGAAACCAATTATAAGTGAGTAGATGCTATGTGCATCCTTCTGAGTCTGGGTTAGCTCACTCAGGATGAGCTTCTCTAGTTCCATCCACTTAGCTGCCAATTGCATAATTTCCTTGTTTCTGATAGCTGAGTAGTATTCCATTGTGTAGATGTACCACAATTTTTTTTTATCCATTCGTTGGTTGAGGGACATCTGGGTTTTTTCTAGTTTCTGGATATTACAAATAAGGCTGCTATGAACACAGATGAGGATGTGTCTTTGCTATAATTGGATTTTAGCCATATAGTACAGAATAACTATCCTACAACCAATACACCAAAAGGATTAGGAACATAGACTTTGTTACCTATTAAGGGGACAATTTGCCCTGGGAGTGCTACCATGTTGGCCCCAATGCAAGAGAAAGCTCTTAGCCCACATATGACTGTTGAGCTGAGAGGGGCTGGTATGTAGGGACACTTCACATTGGAGGAGTGGGAAGGGTGGGAGAGGGAGGAGAGGGTGGGAGGGTAGAACTGGGAGGGGTGGAATGAGGACACTGTGATGGAGATGTAACTTGAAGCAATAAATAAACAAAAAAAGAAAGAAAAAAGAAAAGAAAAAAAAAGAGTGGGGAAGCCCCAGCTCTGTGAGCTAGTGGGTCTTGAAGGAAGACACCAGGGTGAGAGTTGGAAGATCTACCTAGGCAGAATCAGAAGCTTGGACAAAAATGCAAGAAGAGGGATTTTAGTGTGAAATTTTGGACCTACCACCTAGAGGCTATCAATATGCTATAAGGGGAGATTAAAGAAGAGGAATAAATGAACTATTAGTGAGAAAGTTAGAGAAAATCTTTTTTTTCTTTTTTTCCCCAACATTTCTTTCTTTCTTTATTCAAATTACATTTCTATCACAGCCCGTTCACTCCTACCTTCTCTTTCCACCCTCCTGTCCTCTTTCTTCTCTCCCTCTTATCCTTCTCCTTGGGTGAGCAGGGGCCCCCACATATCAACCTCCCTCAGTTCATCAGTCACATGGAGGCTAAGAGCTTCCTCTTGCTCTGGGGCCCAACATAGCAGCCCAGCTAGGGTAAGGTGTCCCACTAACAGGGAACAGGAAAATCTTTCAGTAGGGTTGAAATAGTGCTTCCCTGAGGGAGGTAGAGGTGGTTGGAAGAGAGACAGAGACAGACAGACAGACAGACAGAGAGAGAGAGAGAGAGAGAGAGAGAGAGAGAGAGAGAGAGAACAAGAACAATAGGAAGGGATTAGGATCTATAGCATCAAGGACCAGACTCCAGGGATCTATCTCCTCCTCCATCTGTCTTCTACCTCCTAAAAGTTCCAGAATCTTCCAATTGCACCACAAAATGAAGACCAAACCTTTAACATATTCTTTATGCCTAGGAGGTGCAGGGAGCATCCACTTTATGATTAAGACCTTACTAAGACATGTGTAGTTGGTTTAGGGAGGCATAGATGGACTTGAGGTGGAAAATAGTTTCCAGTCACCCAGGCTTATGCTCAACAAGGCAACATTCTTCCCAAGTCCTCATTTTTAATGGGAGCCACTGTGAGTGTAGGCCCTGGGCAGAGGCCAAGCCTGCCTTGGATGGAGCACAGTGGGTCTCCTGGCTCTTTTGTGCTTTAGGGGTTTTGCTTGGCATGACCTTTTACAATTTGGTGGCTCAGGAAGGAAAAATGAGGGACTCAGCAAATTTTTCAGTTTTTTTTTTTTTCTTCAAATTTCCTACAATGTTAGTATTTCTGGGACAGGGATTTGTGGTGTCCTAATTAGTTGTTCTTGATGGTTCTTTTGAAACATCTTTTTGCATTCGTGACTCTGCCTGCGGCTTTTGTTTTTATTCATATAAGCTGGTAGTTTCCGACCACACAGAAAAGTCCCTGTCTCTGTGGCCAGGTAAGCTGTGTCTGAATTCAGTGGCAACTTTGGAGGGAGGCAGGCTTAAGAAATTTCAACTGGCAAACAAAAGGATACTGGAAAACTAGCTGGCAGGGCTGCTGGACTCTGCCTGTTCCTCACTCCTCCCTCTGATGTCTGCCTTAAAAATCTTTTGTTCCTCTATAATACATTTTCAACTGTATTTGAACTAACTAGCACCACGAATGGAATCCTGCTTTCACATTTAGTTATCAGAGAGCTGCTTTCCTCGGGAATATCTGACAGTTGCCCAAAATGTTGGTCTTAGTCTAAAACCACAGAGAGACCTCTGACACAGTGAAAGCTGTCAGCGTAGCACTTATTAAATATAATGGCTACATGTCTAAAAAGGAGGTGGAGAAAGAATGCTGGGTCTCATCTTGGGAAGAAACCCCTCAGCACAAAGGAAAAATCACCTCTGCACTCTGCTGAGGCAGCTTTGGGGGTCATGTCCCATGTGAAAGGTCGGTACCCTGTGCTCCCCTTAAAGTGCTGAATCTGCATTGAGAAGGTAAGTGTTCTGGCTCTGAGTTCTAGGTTCCCATATGCCAAAAGCTAAATTCTGGAATTCTGTCTATCTGTTTTCTGGAAAGGAACTAGTGGGAGGGAAATACTAAGTGGCATTGATTTGAAATGAGGAAGCTCATTTCCATGCATCTTAGGAACCTTCAGTGAATCAGCTAAATATATGCGCTGAGAAAAGAAAATCTGTTACCCTCTGGGTAGTATCTTGTAATAAGCTGGGAGTGTGAAAGCCATTAACAGTATTGGATATTAGGTGCCTAATGAATTGTGCCCATTATTGGAGATCTTTTGTGACAATTCCTTAAAAGCTGTAAGTGCTGTATCTCTTTGTCATAGAGAGAAGATGCTCTTACAGACATTAGGAATTACCTCTAGGAGGAACCATGGTTAAGGAAGCACAGGGCAAGATCTGGTACTTACTAGGTGAGGACTATGGCCACTGCATCGTTCAGCACACTCTCCCCAAACAGCAGTGTGTACAGGTCGGGGTCCACATGGAGTTCATGGAAAATGGCCAGCACTGTCACTAGGAAGACACACATAAAGATGACAGATTAGCTAGGACACAGTCATGAAATGTGTCTTGGTTGTGGCCACTTTTAAAAAGCATTCATTAAAAATACTGATCTTCTCAAACTCATCCTCCATATCAAGAGACCATCACTTAAAATAACAGATTATGGCATCCTCCTAGACCCCAGGAAAAATGTCCTATGGGCACCACACTTACCTTCCCATGATGCCTCTCTCTGCACACCTGTCCCACCCTTTGTGCTTCCTTAAGTCACATGGAACTTGCTGCTACTTTCCAAACACACTGCAGTCTCTCAACTATGTTTTTGCATTTGACTCCTCCTAAAAGGGCAGAAATACCTTTGGCATCTTCTTCCACCATCCCCTCATTCCTTATATGTGCTTCCTAGAACACATATACACAGACATAAATGCAAAGAGAGGACACACACACACACACACACACACACACACACACAATCTTCCTTCTGGTGATCCTTTTATTCATTCTTTAAGGGTCTTAGAAGTGACTGCCTCTGAATCCCCTGATCTCCTCAGCTTTGAGCTGGCTAATTCTTTTATGATCCTAGCATTTGGATAAAATCACACACTTAAAGAAGGGATTGAGATTCCTGAGAATAAGGTCCAATTTGCAACCTTTTGTATGTATATTTTTTTGACCAGCATGCAAAAATTATTTGATGCGTGCCTGTAGGAATGGACAGGTGAATATTGTTGCAGTGGCCTGCTACTGTGGAGGGAGAGGCTCTCACTGCTCCTGAGAGCATGGTTAGCTGTAAAAACAAAAATTCAGTGTTCTCCAGAGCAGGACTCACTCAGTCACTACAAGCTGTTTAGCACTGAGCCTTTGTGAATCTATCAGGGTTGTAGTTGCCACACACTGATTATTCGTGCTTCTCAAAACTACCTGGTGTCTCCATATTCAAAACAGTTTTGCAGAGTATGAGCAGTACTCATTAGGAAAATGACCCTCTGAATTGATTGCCAACAGGGAAAGAGAATGGTACAAAATGATACTGGTGGTTCAAAACTTAAGGCAAAATAGGTATTTTCACTTCGGTTCTTTCCTCTCCTATTTCATGAAATATGAGGCCAAAATGTATGTAGTAAACAGAGTGCTGGTGGGGGGTGGGTGGCAAGGGAAGTGAGTTAAGTGTGAAGCTTTTGCAAGTAATCAAGAAATTTGGAGGTGTCCCTGTCTGTCACAGTAGGAAACAATTGAAGGTCTTTAGTAAGAGGGCTGACACATTCTGATTTGAACTCGAACATAAAGCTCAGGGAGTGGAACAGAGGCAGGAGAGATGGCTCAAGGCCTCCCTAGTAATTCCAGTGAAAGATGGGTTGGTTCAAGAAAGGGAGAGGTGTGAAATCAGGCTCCAAGCTCTCTCTGTCTTACACACACACACACACACACACACATACACACACACACGCACGCACGCACGCACGCACACGCACGCACACACGCACACATATGCACGCACACACACGCACACGCACACGCTCACGCACACGCTCACGCACACGCACACACAAACACACGCACGCACAAACACACGCACGCATAAACACACACACGCACACACGCACACACATGCATGCACACACACGCACACGCGCACACACACGCACGCACACACACATACACACACACACACATACATGCACACACACATACATGCACACACAAACTGCCAGGCCTGCATATCTATTATTACAAGTGCTCCAGTGACCACGGTGCTTATATCTGACGTATTTATTGGTTCTCATCTCCCCAGTCCACAGCACTGTGCTGCCATGTAGCATATTGCTTGGTGACTGGATAAACAAGGAAGTGTTGTGAGGACAGAGAGGAAAAGACAGCATCCCCCTCCCCCAATGCTACTTGAAAAAGAGGGTTTTGGTGGGTCTGGGTGTTTGAGAGACAGAAAGGATAGCTCTGGATTCAGACGTACTGTAGAACATGATGAACATGTTTAAAATAGTGCGTTACACGTTTGATATTGCAAGAGTGTAGATTTCCAATGTTCTCACTACAAAAAACAAAAACAAAACAACAACAAAACCCCACAAGGATTGACCAGCATTTGAAGTCAGGCACATGCTAATTGGCATGATCAGCCTTTCTACTGCTCATAGGCATATAATACACCACATACTATAAACACAGACAAGTTTTATTTGTCAAAACATTTTATCTTTCCTTTAATGCTTTTTAAAAAGAGAAGTCACTGCTGGAAGCTTACAACAAAACAAATGAAGAAGCCTCTGCAGGTGGGAATGGGAGGGGCAGAATTCATCCCTCTTAGGGTGATTGCTTTCTCCATGGTCTCAGATTGAGTCAAGAGCCCCCATCTAACCAAAACCACAAGCTTTTACAGGAGGCTTTAGTTGTCAACATTCTCCTTTGGCTGAGATCTTGGGGAATGAAATACAAGTTATTCTTTAGCAGAAAATTCTATTGCTGCAGTTCAAGTGCTGAGTTCAGCTGCTGGGTGTATTTGTCCCTGAGCTCTGAGGACAGCTTGTAACCAATCTCTACTCTTGGGAGGTGTCCTAGGTTCATGTGCAGCATAAGGGTTGGTTTCTTATACTCAAGTTCCTACTCATTGGTACCTACTCTGTTCTATGAGATGGATTTTGCATTTTTTCCAAAAAGAGCACAAGGCTATTTTGAGGAAAGTCTTTTAACTATATATCCAGTTATGTTCAAAACTGATCTGACATTCCCACAATTCCTCCTGAACAAAGAACTGAGCCCTGCTTCACAAACGATATCCCACACAAAAGAGAAAGCTATTACTTTGCACATTCCTATGTACCCCGTGAAGAAACAGAACAGCTTCTGAATAAAGCCAGCTAGTGTGTCCTAGTGGAGGGAGGATTTTGTCAGGACAGCAAATGAGTTGAATAGGTGAGTCAGGAAATTAGCCACCCACTTTGCAACTGAGCTTGGGAATTTTTAAAGAACTCATTTAGTTAGTTCACCAATAGTGCTCAGTGTTACATATGGTGCCCTACATGCTGAGCTGCACCGTTTCAGTATGGGCTCTCTTGAAAACAGCCACAGTTCAATTCATGGCAGCTCTCCTCAGATCTCACTGGGTTGGGGAGACTAGCCTTAACTCAAAGCTGGGCTTATTTAAAATAAGCCTTTTTTGACCTCAAGAGAACATTCTCGATGGCATGTGTAAGCATGCATAGGAAGGAGAGGGAGGCCACAATCACATTTTTGAACCTATAATTTTACTAAAGGAGTTGGTCATATATATATAGCATTTTTGGTCCATTTGCTATGGCAGTTGCTGCTGTTTCTCTCATGGTTTAGAATTCCTTCTCTAACACATTCTAAAGTCAATTTTTAATTTATTATTATTATTATTGTGTTGTTGCTTTTTTTTTTTTTTTTTTTTTTTTTTTAGTTTTATGAGACAGAGTTTATTTGCATAGTCTTGGCCATCCTGGAACTAGCTTTGTAGACCAGGCTGGTCTTAAACGCACAGAAATGCACCTGTCTCTGCCTCTCAAGGGCTAGGATTAAAGGTGTGCACTAGAACCACCCAGTTTAATTATTTATTTTTAATTTTATTATTTTATGCATACGAATGTTTTATCTCAGAGTATATATGTGTATCGCATGAGTGCCTGGTGCCTATGGAGGCCAGAAGGGAATGTCAGATCCTCTGGGACTGAAGTTACAGATGATTGTACGCCACCATGTAGGGGCTGGGAATCAAACCCAGTTCCTCTGCAAGACCAACATGTTTTCTTAACTGCTGAGCCATCTCTGCAGCCCTAAGATCTGACTTCTTTTTAGCTACAGAAAAATCAGCATCGTGTCTCCAGTTGGTAGTATGGGATATAAGTTCCTAGTATGCTAAAGAAGACTCCCACTCACACAGGCATGCTCCTTCATCTAGGATACTGGAAGATGAGACAACTGAGTGATTGACAGATGGCACTGAACCCAGGGAGAGTTCTGAGAAAATAGTTTGAGCATCCAAGTAGCATAGGGCTGTCATGAGATGACTGAGAAGACAGTGGTGGCTGTATTTCTGAGGTGCATTGGTTAGGTGAGATAGAGATGCAAAGCTACCTCATTGGAATGTTGAGTTGAGTAGGCTTTTCTTCTCTATGTCCAATGTGGAATGTTGAGTAAAACAAGCCAGAAAATAGAACAGTTGAAGACAGAGAACAGAATGAAGGGGAACTACTAGGTTAGGGTCTGAAGAAGGCAGAAGACAACTGATGGCAGCAGGAAAGTTATGTTTCCTAGTAACCCAAGATCATCTGCTGCAAGCTGGGTATCAATGCATGTCCACTGGAGCCTGGAAATGCTTGGGATTATATCGGGGGGGGGGGGATGAATTCAAGGCTCATGACAAACTATTAGAATAAAATGTAGACCAATTTTCAAACTCTATGAGAAATCCAAACACTAAAATAGTATGATATTTTTATTAATTTCATCGTCACACAGAGACTCTAAACTAGTCTGATTTCAATCAGAAAGATAATGAGAAAGCATTCTTCAAGTAAAAAAAATACAGAAAATGACTATTTAAGTCATTATATGCAGCCACTCACTGTCTTCTCCCTCATCTCATCAGAATGTCAACATGTGGACTGCTAAATGATGATTTGTGTATTTTTAACTGTTTGTCTGTAAATGATCACTTTCTGGAAGCTCCTTCAGAAACTCTGAAGCCCTCAGAGTTATTTAGTGACAGTCCATGCCTTAGAATTTTTGTTAGTAGCTCTCTGACCCATATTTTCTTGATGTTTCACAAGGAATCTAAATTTCAAATGGTATTTCAATGTGCCAGCACTCAGCAACGTAGCACAAGATCTGTCTAGGTAGATAGACAACAAGACACAATAATTTCTCCCCTTGTCATTCTAGGTCATCATTCAGCCTTGTCAAATGCTGGCTCTCTTTGTAGTATTCGCTACTGCTTTCTGTGCAAATCAGTATGTATGACATGTGTCCACGACACTTGGACAATCAGAAGCGTCTGAGGATTCTGCAGATGAATCCTTGTTAGTCCTGACAGGTGTTATTCATCTATATATAAATGAGCTAGCATTCTTCTCTATGTAAAAGAGTCTGTGAACTTTTTCTTTTCCACATACGGTAAGCGCTTATCTGAGAGTTTCTAAAGCAGTTGTAGCTTTGTGGGAACAGTCTAGAATATTGGGATTAGTTTGAGTCAGACCCTCCCTTTCCCTGAGCGTGACTATGCAATCAGTTCATGGATGGATTTATCCAGTGGGGCTCTGCCAGTCATAATAATAGAAATATAACAGAAGCCCTACCCTACTGAAGTAAGTCAAAGAATGACACCAAGTCTGGAAGGCACATCATTAGGTGCTGCGTCGTTGAGGTCATTCTAAATACCACACCCCACAAAGCAACACAAATGACTTAGCCCTAAAACATGGCAATTTCACTTGACTTTCAGAGTGATACGTGTCTTAGGTATTGAGTTAATGAGGGAAAGGTCTTATATGAGAGGCTAGCACACTGTTGCAGTCCTCTCAGCCAGCACTCCTTGGAGGGGACAAGCTCAAGTGGCCAAGATAATGGTTTCAAGGGGTAGTCCAGGGATCCTTTCAGTTTCTTGAATCACATTCTGGAATATCTTCAAGCTCAGAACTATCTTCACAATACTAGGGTAGTAGTACTTGCATTATTCTAAATTCTTATTCTTTGGTTCACATAATGTAGAGTTTCCAAAAGGATATATGATGGTATTAGTACAGCATATTGCATTCAGGGACAGATGTAAGGACCCTTTGGTTTTTATTGCTCATATCTCACATTGAAGAACTTTGCAAAAATATAAGGCAGTGCTGCTCTTTTCAACATACTATTTTTTGGTTTCTTTTGGAAAATAATTTATCTTTCATAACATATGTTATTTATAGTCAGATGAATAAATTATTGCTACTTTAACCAATGAAATTACATTTTGAGATAAATAGTATTGGGTTCATCAATAGAAACACTTTGGAGTCTTTCTTAATTTTGGTGATTTGTGAAGAACCATATTACAAAATGCCTGAGAATGACTGTCCTTGGACAAGTGGGCATATAATGACTTATTTCTTATGTACTGAGAATGACATTAGCTAAACATCTTGTTTGAGAAAGATGAGAAAATATTCCCCTCTGTTTATGAGGAGTTTAGTTTGCATGCTGGATCCTCACCCAGAAAGACTCCCTGTGTCTTAACATCTTTTTCCAGGCAGTAACCCACTGACTCTGAGTGTACATGCAGAAAATTCACAATAAAAGGAAATGGTCATCTTTTTACATTAACCCCAGGAGCCTATTTTTAGAGTCACAGTTCCACCACTAGTATCTGTATTTGCTTAAGCCATTTTTTTGAAAGGTTAAATATTGATGAGTCGTTTCTTCAATGGAAAGATGTACAACAAAAGCACACAGAAGCCTATCTCATTCTTGAATTCATGACAGCATGGTGTTTGAGAATCACTGAATTCACCTTTTGCTCAAAAGTCACAAGTACAATCCCTGCTGGTCTCTGAGGAGAGTAGAAAACAGTAACCAGAAGGTCATGAGATTTGGCAATGAGAAAATCACATACTAGCATATAAATGCTGCAAACAGATATATTTAAAAGTCACCCCAGGCAGGGACTAGTCCCCAGGTCTTGTATCTGGGAGTGCGTGGATTGAAATCTGTTTGCTGCTTCAGCTAATGCTTTAAAATGTCCTCAAAGGTAGCTAAAGCAAGAATATTCTAAATGTAACATTAGCAGAGAACATAAACATTTAACAAAGACCCAATTTTCTCACCAATGGGGTTTAATGAGCCATGGTTCAGTTTAATGGTGATCTGCGCAGTATACCCACTGTCCAAGCGAAGATGACTAACCCTGCCGCACAAACATTCTTCAATCACAATAATTGCTTAAGCACTTTGCCATTTTAAAACAGAAAATGGCAGGCAAATGTTTACCTACAAATCATGAAATACACTCAGAGCAAAGCCCAGTGGTTCCAAGGAATAGCCAAAGTTAGTGATGGGTCACTAAGAAATCATCACTTGGAGGTAAACATAATACTGTGGCTCATTACATAGAACAATTGTAAGGAAAACAAAAAGTCAAAGGACAATTGTGTTAGCCATGATCATGGCTGACATAGAATAGGAATGCTTCACAAAGTTTTCTTACTATAAAAAGATATGAAACAGATATTGTGTACCATAATTTCTCAACCTCTGGATAAAGACACTGAGGAATATTACCTAATAGTTCCAAGATTAAGAAAGTGTCCAAGAGTAAAAGAGCATAATATTGAGAAGAGTCAGCATCAGCATGTGAGAGAGAAAGGATAAAGAAGACTAGAATGAGGGATTTATCAAAGACCAAGGATATTCCTCAGTGGTAGAATACTACCAAGGATATTCCTCAGTGGTATAATACTTGCATAGCCTACACAATGCCCTGGATTTGAATCCCAGCATTGCTAAAGGGACAAACTGATGTCATGTGCTCATACTGACTGAGAATCTGAATAATAGTACTTTCCAAATCTGTTAATTAACTAATACCATGTGAATACATGTTATTGCATGGCTACAAGGGCTCTGGAATGTAAATAAGGCAGAAGACCTTAAAATAGGAATATTATCTTAGCTCATTTGAAGCCAAGGTCAATCTTAATCATACAGTCCTTAAAGCTGAAAATTCCCCCTAACTCTCCTCTAACTTTGTGTCCTTTAATAAAAATAACAGTCCATCTACTCCAATTTGTGCTACTCACATACTCTTGGATGTGGGGCCATCACTAGAGCAGTTATGGGTAGAGACTGGTAAACCCCTTCCTTTAATTCACTAGGATGTTGACTGGTTTGATCGTTATATAGGTCTTGTGCAGGCAACCACAGCTACCATGAGTTCATGAATGAGGCTGTATATGTCCAGAAGAGACAGTTTGGTTCTACTCCCCTCTGACCTCTGCTCTTGCAATCTTTCTGATTTCCTCTTCTGCAATTGTCCCTGAACCTCATAATTGGGACCAGAAAGTGTGATATAGATGACCTACTTTTGTCTGAGCACTCAACTGTAATTCATTCTCTATGTTGACCAGTTATGAGTTTCTATACTAATCACTATCCATTGCGTAATAAACTTCTTTGATGTGGTCTAAAAGATGTGCTAAGCTATGTGGAGAGATAACAGTTTAGAGGAATGTTTGATACTATGTCCCTGTAGCAGACTAATAATAGTAAGTTCACCCCTGGGGACCATGAACTCCCCAACTATAAGGTTTTGGTTTTGGTTTGTCTGTTTTTGCCATATTTACAGTATCAGATATGGGCTTTGTTTTATGGGGCAGGCCTCAAATCATAGAGAAATTGGTTACCCCCATAACATTCATGCCACTATTGCACTCATGGGTTTATCTTCTATACCATCATTATTGCAGTTCATAGGATTTGCAGCTAAGCTAGACTGTTTATGATCTATTTTCCTCCAACAGCCAGCATAGGAGCTTCCAGAAGTACTAACTTGATTTCTCCATGTCCTGTAACCAATATGTGTGGTACCTTCAGCAATATGGTTCTACATCAAACTCTGGAGGGCAACAAAGAGAAACGGCAAAAGTCTGTAATATGAAGTGAGTTTAGGACAGTTCTAGAGGTGTATCCCACATTTGGCACTGGGTTTTTAATTTGGCAATCTTTGGTTTCTGAGATGAGCATAATCCCCTGTGTAGGGTAATTCCAATTAAACTCTTTTATATGGGTATGAATGCAACTTATTTTTATGAAAGTAGGTTTCCACATATTTTCCAAACATGCTGAGTGTTATCTCTCCCCCAGTCCCTTCCTCTTTCCTACCCTCCCATTTCTTTCCTCATCTTAACTCCCCCACCCCATTTTCCCTCTTTCCCCATTCATATCATCTGTGTTCTATTATATACATCCCTTCCTTAAAGTATTTTCCCCTCTCACTGATGGTCTCTTTCTAGTTTCCTGGATTCTATGGGTGCTTCAAATTAAACACACAAGTCTAAAGATTTGATGCCTAGATCCACAGGTGAGAGGAATGGGGAGTGAATACATTCAAAATGCATTGTGTAACATTTCATAAAATTAATAAAAATATTTTTAAAAAGAAAAGGGCATGTTCCACAGATACAGTTTTGGAATTCATGATTCAGAAAAGAAATATGGAGATACAAGACAGGGGAAAAAAGAATATTTCAGTAGACATAGGTCTAAATGATTGAGACATATTGTTTTTAGAGTGTTTGCGCTTGGTGATGTGTCCCTACTTAAGAATCTGAGATCCCTGAGGTCTGGCCAAACCTTGAGCTTCCCTGGTGTCCTCCAGAGTCTTTGGCATGGCCCTGAACACTTAAGTATGTAATAAATATTCTCCTTTCAGTAACATTTATTGCTTGTAAGTGAATTCACAATTTGTGTGCAAAAATGATTACCATTATCATGATTCTGTAAATTCTTACCAGCAAAGCACTTGAGGCAGAATAAAAATAAATTTTACACAATGAAAAAAAGGGGGTAAAATTTCTTAGGCAGGAATGAGAGAACATACAGGAGGGATGTGAATAAAGGGGAAAATCAGTAGCGTTCTACATGTTAGAAGGGTTTGGTGTGCCTCTCCTTTAAAATGTAGAAACTGATTTGCCAGGGCAAAGAATTCTGTTATTGAGCAATGGGACCTCAATTTTGCAGCAATAATCTGTATTCTGCTAGGAACTTGGATGACCTTCTTAGAACTTCTGAAAGGAATCCCAACCTTGACTTTGACCTTCTGAGACTCAGAACAAAGAATTCAATCCAGTCAAGCTGGACTTCTGACCTTTGAAGCTATGAGATAATAAATTTGTGGTGTCAAAATCTGCTGGATATGTAGTAATTTACTATATTGCTAACACATTAACATGTCTGGGCCCCTGGACCATAGAAATTGAGCATGATGGTGGGCTGGCATTGTACTTTTTAGAACCTGAGCTCCTGAGTGGGAACACGGCTGGCATAACCCTATTCTCAGCTATTCCATAGCCCTCTTTGGCCCTATAGCACCATTGGCATAAAATAAATAAATCAACACACAAATCTATGTTTTAGATCATGCTTAACAAAACCATCCTTGGACCAGAGTAAAAAATCATTGGTTTCTGCCTGTGGGGGTATGGGCGCTAACCACTGATGGAGTCATCTGTGAATATACCTCCTGCTGCCATCATCTCATATAACATATCATCCAGTCCCTGAGAATATGTTGTTTTATATCCCATAGTAGTTGCCTTATTTTCCGGGAATTACCCTTTCCAGGCCACACTGTTGTATATAATTGATGCTCACAGGGATGGGATTCAGATCAATCTGGGCAAATCAGGTCTTGAGAGAGTAAGTCCCAAATCACAGCGTGGCTCCCACAAGAGGAGCAAACAGCAATGACTGGAATTCCCTCCACTGAGTTTTATAATTATTATTATTTATTATTATTAATTTTCTACAGAAACTTTAATATTTTTAGGCTCAGAATGAATAGAAAGCATTTATAAAACTGGACAAGCTTCCAAGCTTAAAAACATGAAAAATGATACCCAGAGTCCCTTTCTCAAAGCCATGGACTACATGTGTGAGGCCCTAGCCCTCAAGTGCCTCATCTGTGGTTCCAGATTGCCGACCTCTATGTGTCACATAGACTCTGGCCTCCACCCATCTCTCCTTTGTTTTAAGAGACTGGCCATCTATGGTTTTCCTTCAAGCTCTCTGACCTCTTTTCTCTGTCCTTCTGAAACTCATTGCTTTAACACAATGTTCAGGAAAGCATCCTCAGTGTGCTTCTCCTCATGGAATCTGAGTCTTCAATCTTTCCTTCTGTGTTTCCCGTTACAGACACAGGTTACCCACATCCCAGGCAGCTCCACCTGTAGTGACTCTGTGTACCTGTCACTGGAAATGGCTGTTTGATTAGTTCTTCACTCTCTACGAGCAAGGACCCATAAATCTTATTGTCTTGAGTCTAAGGAATACATTGTTACCAACCCTGAAGTTTTTTGTTTGTGTTTTAAGAAAATAGATAGATAGATAGATAGATAGAGATAGATAGATAGATAGATAAATAGATAGATAGATTTTATTTGCATTGGAAAATCTCTGGCTTTAGAGAGTGCAGAAATAGCACTCAAATTACACTTTACAGTCCAGCAGTTCACAAGGTCAGGCAAGGAGCCAAACACCCATCCTGAGGATGTGATATTACATCAGATGTTATAGCAAGAATGAACTTTGCTATCCTGAAGTTTTAGCCTAATAATGCAAAAATAAAAAGTTCAGTTACCAATAAATTTATCTTCCTATGAAAAAGGAACAATTTTAAAAAGTAGTATCTTTCTGGGTCTGAGTCAGCTCACTTAGGATGAGCTTTTCTGGTTCCATCCATTTGGTTGTGAATTGCATGATCTCCTTGTTTCTGATAGCTGTGTAGTATTCCACTGTGTAAATGTACCACAGTTTTTTGTTTGCTTGTTTGTTTTTGTTTTTTATTAATTCTTCAGTTGAAGGACATCTGGATTGTTTCCAGTTTCTAGCTATTACAAATAAAGCTGCTATGCACTTTGTTGAGGCAATGTCCTTGTCGTTTGGTGGACTATCTTTTGGATATATACCCAGGAAGGGTATGGCTGAGTCTTAAGGTAGAACTATTCCCAGTTTTTTAAGAAATTGCCAAATTGCTTTCCAAAGTGGTTGTACAAGTTTGCACGCCCACCAGCAATGGAGGGATGTTCCTCTCTCCATGTCCTCGCCAGCATGTGCTATCATATGAGTTTTTGATCTTAGCCATTCTAGGGGGTGTGAGATGGAATCTCAGAGTTGTTTTGAGTTGCATTTCCCTGATGACCAAAGATGTTGAACATTTCTTCAAGTGCTTCTTGGCCTTTAGAGATTCTTCTTTCATGAATTCTCAGTTTAGCTCTATACACCATTTTTTGATTGGGTTATTTGATTTGTTGGTGTTTAATTTCTTGAGTTCTTCATATATTTTGGATATTAGCCCTCTGTTGGATGTGGGATTGGTAAAGATCTTTTCCCAACCTGTAAGGTGCTGTTTTGTTCTATGGCAGTGTCCTTTGCCTTACAGAAGCTTTTCAATTTCATAAGGTCCCATTTATTGATTTTTGGTCTTAGAGCCTGTTCTGTTCAGGAAGTTGTTACCTGTGCCAAAGAGTTCCAGGCTTTTTCCCACTTTCTCTTTTATTAAAGTTAGTGTGTCCGGGTTTATTCTGAGGTCTTTAATCCACTTGGACTTAAGTTTTGTGCAAGGTGATAAGTATGGGTTCTAATTTCATTCTTTTGCATGTCAACATCCAGTTAGACCAGCACCATTTGTTGAAGATGCTTTTCTTTTTCCATTATATGGTTTTGGCTTCTTTGTCAAAAATTAGGTGACCATATCTGTGTGGGTTTATTTCTGGGTCTTTGATTTGATTCCATTGATCAGCTGGTCTGTTTCTATGCTAGCACCATGCTGTTTTTATTACTATTGCTCTGTAGTACAGCTTGAAATATGGGATGGTGATACCTCCAGATGTATTTTTATTGTACATGATTGATGTAGCTATTCTGGGTTTTTTTTTTTTGTTTTTCCATATGAAATTGAGAATTGTTCTTTCGAGTTCTGTAAGAATTGTGTTGGTATTTTGATAGGAATTGCATTGAATCTGTATATTGCTTTTGGTAAGATGGACATTTTTACTATGTTCATTCTACTGATCCATGAGCATGACAGATCTTTCCATCTTCTGATGTCCTCTTCAATTTCTTTCTTCAGGGGCTTGAAGTTCTTATCATACAGGTCTTTCACTTGCTTGGTTAGAGTTACCCTCAGGTATTTCATATTATTTGTGGCTAATGTGAAGGGTGTTGATTCTCGAATTTCTTTCTCAGCCCACTTTAAGTTGGTAATGCAAGTTAGAATGGAAACTGAGTTAGGTATAGAAATTTAAATTCATCCAGATAGATAATAGAAGATTAATATCAGTTGCCAAATATGTATGGACTGGACATTGGAAATGTATGTTATACCTTAAAATTTTCATAATTGTTTCTAATTGTTCTTATTATTTTGCATTGTATTTATCATTATAAGAAGAGCCTTTTATTGGACAAAAAGGGGGAGCTGTTGGGGGTAGAGAAAGATACACCTTACATTAAAAAAAAGCAGATAGGAGGGTAAGGGGGAAGATGGTAAGAGGTAAGAGGGTGGGACCAGGATGGGGAAGAGAGAGGGAACTGTGATTGAGATGTAACTTGAAGAAATAAATAAATTTTGAAAAAAAAGTACTATCACCCCAAGAAATAACACACAATCACTTGAAATGGATATTAAGTTAGTCATTGGGGCTAGAAAGATGACTCAGTGGTTAAGAGCACTTCAGAGGACTGAGTTTCAGTTATAGGTAATCCAACCCCCTCTTCTGGCCTCTTCAGATAGTGTACATATATTGTGCACATACATACATACATACATACAAGCAAAGCACCCATACACATAAAATAAAAATAAATGCATCTTTTACAAAATGTTAGTCATCATTTGTAGTGTTTGTTCAACTATGTGTTTGTCAATTCCTTGATATTTTCTGGCAAGCAGTGAGCATTAATTTTGTTGGTCGGTTGAATGAATGAACCTCTGACAATTAATTCTTGAGACAGGAGCAGTTTCTGTGCTGTGTGTTCTCCAGGTGACCCACCACTTCTCTGCTTACTGTCTGGCCTACAGTTCTTGTTTGTAGACGATATCATCATTTCTGTTCAGAATAATACAGTAACAATGACATGTTTCTTATCTAGAACATCCAGGTAAAAGGAAGACTTTTTTGAAGTATTCTTAAACCAAGGACTCGAGAATCTTCTTGGATCAAGGAAAACCAATCTCAGTCCACCATAAGCAGGTACTTTCCTACCCCACATACCGTATAGCACCCACACTTAGGGATGCATAAACATCGACTTCACACATCTATGATCCTTTCTGCTTGACTCATTTTTCCATGATTTTGACTTCACTATATACTGTGCCCTAAAAAAGGCTCACCCAGTAAGAAAAATATCCAAGAAATTTCTGAATGCAGTTTGCTCCAATGTGCAACATCCTCTGTAACTCATAAACAGAAGGTGTGGGCTGGAGACTGTCTTTCAAAGCATCCATCCTGCAGGTCTTCCTTTGAGCACTTCTGAGAATGAACGACTTTCACTGAGCAGTGTCATTCCATTCCCAAGAGCAGCGAGCCGGAGTGGTCCATCAACCACAGCTGTTTCCCAGCTGTCTTCAGAACTGTTGAATTGCTTCAAATGGTTTTTCAGTGTGCTCTTGAAACTCCATAGTCAGGACACCTGGAGTCTCTCTGCATCTATGTCCAATATCCTGAGGCATAGTTGGCCATCTGTGATCACTGCTTCCACGTCTATTCTGTGCAGCTGATGCTCTATGACTGGACTCCCCACTTCTCAAGCAAGACCTTTGAGTGAGATCTTGAAATTCATTACTATCCTTGAGTAGAGGAAGGTGGTTATAAAGGAAGGTTTGACTCTGGTGTCAAACTAATCCTAGTTGGAATCCCAACTATGATGCAAATTAATTTGGTGATCTTGAGCCAGTTACCCACCCAACTAAAGTGACAGGTGAGTGGCACTGATAAATGAAGAGAAACACTCATTCCTGAGATGTCCTGGTAAATGGCTAAGAAATCACTTCTGCAAAGTGCTTAGCATACTGAAGTGGACAAACAATGATGGTCAACGTTACTATTATTGTTCATGTCAGTGGTAGGTCTATCTATAAAACAAGTGAAAATCTCCACTTGTTTGTTTCCCTTTTGACATAAGATAACTTGAGAGGAAAACATATCAAGTACAGAAAGGATAAAAACTTTCTTACAATACTTTGCATACTGTTTGCAGGATTGCTTACTTTCTCTTTCTGAGACTTGGGATCCTTGATTGCAAATGAGGAGGTTGAAAATGATCGTCTTTTAAGGTCCTTCCATGTCTGAAACTTTTAAATCTCAGAATCCATACTCTGAACTACAAATCTTGCATATGGATCCCTTACATTCTCCTATTATGCAGAAGGAGCCTGCTGTGGTGCTGGGATCAAGGGAGTGGTCTATAGAGTAACTGAGCTTCAAATGCAGTGACTAGAATGGTGGAGGTTATTAATGAGTTTAACCTTCTCTGCTGGAGTGAGGAGAGAACTGTCTCTCTAGCCTTGATCCCAGAAGTATCCAAGCCCAGGGAGCCTTTGCTAATGTTAAGCAGGTCACAATATTCATGGCCCTGGATGGGAATGAAAACTTGCTCACCATATGCCTGTCTCTTACAGATGAGAGGCCCCTGGTTCCACTAGCTGGCCTGCTGTCTCTTCAGAAAATGACAGTGTTGGCTCCTGGTGAGGGGGTGTTTAAGAAACTATTCCACCCCACACCTTATAGAGGGCTAATATCCCTAATTTACAAAGAACTCAAGAAATTAAATGCCAAGAAACCAAATAATCCAATCAAAAAATAGGGAACAGAGCTAAACTGAGAATTCACAAAGGAGGAATCCCTAATGGCAGTGAGACATTTGAAGAAATGCTCAACATCCTTAATCATCAGAGAAATGCAACTCAAGATGACTCTGAGATTCCATCTCACACCTGCCAGAATGACTAAGATCAAAAGCTCATATGACAGTACATGCTGGCGAGGGTGTGGAGAAAGGGGAACCCTCCTCCATTACTGGTGGGAGTGGAGGCTTGGGCAACCACTATGGAGGTCAGTCTGGGGATATCTTAGAAAAACTTGGAATAGCTCTGCCTCAGGACCCAGCCATACCACTTCTGGGTATACATCCAAATGATTCCTCACTGAATCAAAAGGAAGTTTCCTCATCTATGTTCATAGCAGCCTTATTTGTAATAGCTAGAACCTGGAAAAAACCCAGATATTCCTCAACTAATGAATGGATAAAAAACTACGGTACATTTACACAATGGAATACTATTCAGCAATCAGAATCAATGAAATCATGCAGTTTGCAGCCAAATGGATGGAACTAGAGAAGCTCATCCTGAGTGAGCTAAACCAGACTCAGAAGGATGCACATGGCATCTATTCACTTATAGTCAGATTTAGCCATTATAGTACAGGATAACTATCCTACAACTAACACACCAAAAGGAACAGGAACATAGGCTTTGTTACCTGTTAGTGGGACACTTTGCCCTAGTGGTGCTGCCATGTAGGCCCCCAGTGCATGAGAAAGCTTTTAGCCCTCATACGACTGCTAAATTGGGGGGTTGATATGTAGGGACACCCCATTCTGGAGGAGTAGGGTAGGAGGGAGAGGTGGGAGAGGGTGGGAAGAGGGGACTGGGACCTGGAGGGGTAGAAAGAGGGCACTGTGATGGAGATGTAACTTGAAGTAATAAATAAACATTAGAAGAAGAAGAAGAAGAAGGAGGAGGAGGAGGAGGAGGAGGAGGAGGAGGAGGAGAAGAAGAAGAAGAAGAAGAAGAAGAAGAAGAAGAAGAAGAAGAAATCCCAGAATCTTAGCCAACCAGACTAGTACAGAGCCCCCCTGTGTTTATAAAGTCCCTGGAGTGTTGCTTTGTCTTTTAAACTCCTTGCCAGTGGCTGGAACTACATTCCTCTCTAGGTTTGAGCATCTTGAGGTCTGCCTTATCACCAGATGCAGTGCTCTTACTCTCAGAATCTGCTCCCTAGTAGCAGCTCATTAAATCTCTTCTGAGTGAAATCAATAGTAAAATGAGAGCTTGATTCTTGACTACTGGTTGCCCTTTTTTAAAAAAAACTTGATTGTCACAGTGCTATTTTGTCTTGAGAAAGAGTAGTAGTTGTGGGACAAAAAATACTGGAAGTGCTCTCTCTGTCTTTGTTGCTGCTGCTTGTGAGCTTTATAGACTCAGCCAATGAAGTAGTTAGAACCTCTGCCTCTTGGAATGGATAAAGTCATCTGGTCATGGCGGTGACTGAATCAGTTGTATCAAATATAACAAGTCAGATATTTGTGCCCACAGTTATAGTCCGTCATCAATAGATGACAGACTGTGTAGAAAAATTCAGACAGAACTTTTTCGTTTGTGTTTATCAGCTTTGCAGTGCTTCTTCTGCATGCTGACTCATTCAGGGATTCTGTTTTGATGGGTAGAGTAAAAACAATACTGATTTTCAACCGGCTGAAAGTTGGCTGAGCCTAGTTAAGACATTTTGCTCACGTAGATGTTGGTGACCTGCCACACCACAGTCCAGAAACCTAAGGCCATACGAGACCTTGTACTAGAGTCCAGTTCTCATTGACTGGCTGTGCAATTTCAGATTTCTTTACACCTCAGTTATTTGATCAAAACGTGGCTCTTCTCTCCCTGAGACAATGATGTGAAATGAACGGAAACACTGTGTGTGGAAGCTATTTGAGTTCTTTGAAAGAGACACACACTATAAATCCAAGCTGGTATTTTTATTTCTGAGTAAATTTGCTGGAGAATAGAATCTGGGTTTATATGAGGGTGTTTTTATAGACGAAGGTTTATATAGAGTCTTTTAAACTGATGCTATCACAGTGTGCTTAACATGGAATTGGATAGACGGGAAAATACATTCGAGTGCTGTTAAATAACACTGGGCAGGCTCACAGAAGATCACATAGGGAAATTGGCCGGTCTGCCAGCACTATCTCAAAGTCTGATGGTTTCAGGAGGAAATGCTGTTGGCTAATATGTTCAGACTTCCTTTGAGATGCAATATCTTCCCCTTGGAGTTCAAGGAAAGTACATGAAGATTTTCTCACTCCTGTCCTCTGCCTCAGTCAAAATACAGTGTTCTTTTTCAAATATAACAGTCTGAAAGTAGTCACCTACGTTTCTTCATTGTGACCACAGAGATAATTCAACTTCGTGAACTTTATAGTATTTATTTTTTATTCTTAAGAATATGGTAGTATCACACTCACCTCACTATATGCCTATGCTACCTAGCAGACAAGTAGATGTTAATTGAATGTTGTCTTTGTTCTCTGTGTTAATTGTGATAATGAAGAGACTCCTTTGTCAATCGCATCTGGTTGGTTTATTTTATTTTACTTATTTATTATTATTATTATTATTTTATTTTTTGTAAATAAAAAGTTGTTCAGCTTCCTTTTGAATTCTCAAGGTAGAATGCTAAAACCAAAGATGAGAAGCTGAGTGTCTGTTTGGCTACTTGACACTCAGAAATACAGAGGCAGAGAGGACCAGAAGGGTACAAAAAAAAAATCAATATATACTATGATATACAAAAGGATGGTAGGTTTCCGGACAAAACAAATAAATGAAGAACACAATCAAATAGTGAGATACAACAGTAACCAGAGAGCCTGATCAAAGAGACTGAAGAAAAACACAAATCAAAAACAAAAACTCTTTGGGTTGCACCAATGTTAGTAACCATTTCTCCCATGTTAAAAAAACTAGAGGGAGATCCATGATGGCGCCGACCATAGAGCAGTGCATCTGAGTAGTAGGTGAATGAGATTAGTCACTGTGGAGTGAATGTGAGGTCCCCTAGCCTACAGTGAAACACAGACAGTGTCTGAATTCCCACAGCGAACACTGAGACCGGTCACCAGGTAAAACAGCCCACGCAGTTCCCGGGAACACCACCCTGAGATCAGTAAGCTCTGTCACTGGTCTGGACAGGAGCTCTGGCTAGAGATCTAGCCCAGGAGAGGATACAGCCCTCAGCTCCAGCCACAGACCAGCAGCCCCGCCTGTCTGATATCCAGCCTGCACTTGGACCTGTACACCCAAGAGGGAAAAACAGCTGCACCACAAGAGCAAAGGTAAATGAGATTATTTTTTCTGGAGTTTCCAACATGGCGGCACAGTGTGCACTGTAGTGGAGAGGCAGAGACCTAACCCAGTCACAGCAAAGCAATTAGGAGCCAAGACTGCCTGCAAACAGAGCCCATGACTGTGTGTTCTCCACAAATAGTGGGGCGGGTGGGTCACTCACCCTAGCACCCAAGCATCTGAGGCAGTCAGCAACAGGCACACTGAGGCCGGCATCTGTTGTGGGTGGAACTCCCAGCCTGCATAGTCAGCCTAGCTGGGGAGCCAGAACGACTGGGTCAGTGAGAGGAGAACACAGAACCAACCACAGCTCTACCTGCCTTTCTGAGGAGACCTGTCAGCTCCCAGGTCCTCAGAGGCTAGCCCTCTCCCCACTCCAATCCCCTCTATATTGGTCCAATTGGATCACAAGCACTTGAGGAGAGCAGCAGCCACCCTCCTCTCCCGAGAGCCAGTCTATTACAGAAAACTGCCCGCCATCTGGAGGAAAACACCAGGAACTCAGGATCAGCCAACCCCCAGGGCAGGGAGTTTTCCTGAGCACCAAGGTCAGGTAACAAAAGAAACAAACAGATAACACCTGGGTCCATCTGATGACAAAAGGTCAGTGCAAGAACATGGTAAAAAAAAAACCGAAACAATAGGATGTCTCCAGATCCTATCAATAATGCTACAGACAACTCTGGACAGCCGAACACAATTGAAGCAAAGGAAAATGACCTTAATCCTACGCTTATATTAATAATAGAAGGCCTAAGGGAGGAAATCAAATACCTCAGAGAGCAACAACAAAGTACTGCAAAGGAGGTGATGGAAATGAATAAAGCGCTTAAAGGAATGGAAGACCTGAAAAAGGAAGTTGAAGCAATGAAGAAAATCCAATCCGAGACATCTATAGAACTGGAAAACCTTAAGAAAAGAATCATAACTGCAGACACTAGCATCACCAACAGAATACAAGAAATGGAAGAAAGAATTTCAGGCTCAGAGGATAAAATTGAAGAAATTGATACATCTGTCAAACAAAATGTCAAATCTAAAAAAGTCCTGACACAAAACCTTCAGGAAATCAAGGACACAATGAAAAGACGAAATCTCAGAATGATAGGAATAGAAGAAAGAGAAGAGTCCCACCTCCATGGACCAGAAAATATCTTCAACAAAATCATTGAAGAGAATTTCCCAAATCTAAAAAAAGAGATGCCTATAACTGTACAAGAAGCTTACAGAACCCCAATTAGATTAGACCAGAAAAGAAAATCTTCCCGCCACATAATAATCAAAACACTAAATGTACAGAACAAAGAAAGAATTTTAAAAGCTGCTAGGGAAAAGGGTCAAATAACATATAATGGCAAACCTATCAGAATCACACCTGACTTTTCTTCAGAGACTTTAAAAGCCAGAAGGGCCTGGACAGACATCTTGCAGACCCTAAAAAACCACAAATGCCAGGCCAGACTACTATTCCCTGCAAAATTGTCAATCAACATAGATGGAGAAAACAAGATATTCCATGACAAAGCTAAATTCAAACAATATCTATACACAAATCCAGCTCTACATAAGATGTTAGAAGGAAAACTTCAACCCAAAGAGGTTAACTACATACAAGCAAGCACAGGAAGCAAATAGCATGCCTGCGCAAAACCAAAAGAAAAGAAGCTCACTCACACACTATTTCCACCAACATCAAGATGGCAGGAAGTAACAATCACTGGTCATTAATATCTCTCAACATCAATGGACTCAATTCCCCAATAAAAAGGCACAGGCTAGCAGAATGGATGCGAAAATAGAATCCCACATTCTGCTGCTTACAAGAAACACACCTCAGCAAAAAAGATAGACATTATCTCCAAGTAAAGGGCTGGAAAAAGATACACCAAGAAAATGGACCCAAGAAAAAAGCTGGAGTAGCAATCCTAGTATGCAACAAATTGGACTTTCAACCAACATTAATCAAAAGAGATGGGGAAGGACACTATATACTCATCAAAGGAAAAATCCTCCAAGATGAAATTTCAATACTAAACATCTATGCCCCAAATGTAAGACCACCCACATTCATTAAAGAAACACTACTGAAGCTCAAATCCCACATTGAACCTCACACATTAATAGTGGGAGACTTCAACACACCACTCTCACCACTGGACAGATCAACAATGCAGAAACCAAACAGAGAAATAATGAACCTCACAGATGTCATGAATCAAATGGAGCTAAATGATATCTACAGAACATTTCACCCCAAAACAAAAGAATACACTTTCTTCTCGGCACCTCACAGAACCTTCTCCAAAATCGACCATATAGTCGGTCACAAAGCAAGCCTCAACAGATACAGGAAAATTGAAATCACTCCTTGTAACTTATCAGACCATCATGGAATAAAGCTAGGCTTCAACAATAACAAAAACAACAGAGTGCCTGCAAAAACATGGAAACTGAACAACTCTCTCCTCAACGACCTCTGGGTCAGGGAAGAAATAAAAAAAGAAATTAAAGTCTTCTTAGAACTCAATGAAAATGAAGGCACAACATACCCAAACTTACGGGACACATTGAAAGAAGTTCTAAGAGGAAAGTTTATAGCACTAAGTGCCTTCAAAAAGAAACTGGAGAATTCCTATACTAGCCACCTAAAAGCACACCTGAAAGAACTAGAACAAAAAGAAGCAAATACTCCCAAGAGGAGCAGACAAGAGGAAATTATCAAACTCAGGGCTGAAATCAACAACTTAGAAACAAAAAGAACAATACAAAGAATCGACAAAACCAAGAGCTGGTTCTTTGAGAAAATCAACAAAATAGACAAGCCCTTAGCTAAACTAACTAAAAGGCAGAGGGAAAATACCCAAATCAACAAAATCAGAAATGAAAAGGGGGAAATAACAACAGAAATTGAGGAAATCCAAAGAATCGTTAGGTCCTACTTCAAAAACTTGTACTCCACAAAATTGGAAAATCTAAATGAAATGGACAATTTTCTTGATAGATTCCACCTACCAAGGTTAAATCAAGAACAGGTAAACAAATTAAACAGTCCTATAACCCTTAAGGAAATAGAAGAAGTCATTAGAAGTCTTCCAACCAAAAAAAGTCCAGGCCCAGATGGTTTCAGCACAGAATTCTACCAGACATTCAAAGAAGAGCTAACACCAATATTCTTCAAACTCTTCCACAACATAGAAACAGAAGGAATACTGCCAAACACATTCTATGAGGCCACAGTTACCCTGATACCTAAACCTCACAAAGACTCAACAGAGAAAGAAAATTTCAGACCAATTTCCCTTATGAACATGGATGCAAAGATACTTAATAAAATACTCGCAAACCGGATCCAAGATCACATCAAAAGTATCATACACCATGATCAAGTAGGCTTCATCCCAGGGATGCAGGGGTGGTTCAACATTAGAAAATCCATCAATGTAATCCACCACATAAACAAGCTGAAAGAAAAGAACCATATGATCATCTCATTGGATGCTGAAAAAGCTTTTGACAAAATACAGCACCCTTTCATGATAAAAGTCTTAGAGAGATCAGGCATACAAGGACCATATTTAAACATAATAAAGGCAATTTACAGCAAGCCAACATCAAACTAAATGGAGAGAAACTTAAAGCATTTCCTCTAAAATCAGGGACAAGGCAAGGCTGCCCACTCTCTCCATATCTCTTCAACATAGTACTTGAAGTTTTAGCTAGAGCAATAAGACAACTAAAAGAGATCAAGGGGATACAAATTGGAAAGGAAGAAGTCAAAGTATCCCTATTTGCAGATGATATGATAGTATACATCAGTGACCCCAAAAAATTCCACCAGAGAACTTCTACAGCTGATAAACTCCTTCAGCAAGGTGGCCGGATACAAAATCAATTCAAAAAATCAGTAGCCCTTCTTTACACAAAAGATAAATAGGCTGAGAAAGAAATAAGGGAATCAACATCCTTCACAATAGCCACAAATAATATAAAATACCTGGGGGTAATTCTAACCAAGCAAGTGAAAGACCTGTATGATAAGAACTTCAAGTCCCTGAAGAAAGAAATTGAAGAAGACATCAGAAGATTTCGGAAAGATATCCCTTGTTCATGGATAGGTAGGAACAACATAGTAAAAATGGCAATCTTACCAAAAGCAATATACAGATTCAATGCAATTCCTATCCAAATACCAACTCAATTTTTTACAGATCTGGAAAAAAACAATTCTCAACTTCATATGGAATAACAAAAGACCCAGAATAGCTAAATCAATCATGTACAATAACAGAACATCTGGAGGTATCACCATCCTGGATTTCAAGCTGTACTACAGGGCAATAGTAATAAAAACAGCATGGTACTGGTATAGAAACAGACCAGTTGACCAATGGAATCAAATTGAAGACCCAGAAATAAACCCACAT
>CAJQZJ010033886.1:1645856-1668382 GCA_907164525.1 Lophiomys imhausi | reverse complement strand
ACCTCCCTAACGTGCTTAAGGCCCTGGGTTCTATCTCCAGCACCGCAGAAACAAATTTATTACTACTTTCAAAATAATTAATGAGATAGTTTTTAATAGTAACTCTTTGAAACAGAGGGCATATTAATGCTTATAGGACATATTGACTGAGCCTGCCACATTCTAAGTGCTTTGTAGCCATGTGCATTTGGTAAGCTAACAGACAAGACTGTGGACCCCCGCCTTCGCTAATTTGACCCAAATCCAAGACATCCTGAAGTGATTCTCCTTGGAGAAACAGCCCAGCCTACGAAGTCAGAGTTACCCTCCGGTTTTGAATCCTGAACTAATACTTCTGGAGCTCAGAGTGCGGCAGCTGTATTTGAGTCTGAGTGCAGCTGCAACATATAAAGTGACAAATTTTAATCCAAAGGAGAAATAGAAAAATTGATGGAGTGAAAAAAAATGCACAGATCACACGTGCTCCAATGAGCAGCTTTCTATGGACCTTGCAGGAAGTATCAGTCTTATCAAATGCCAGGATGAATGTCTAGAATTCTCTGGGTAATTACTTAATACAAGGTGTAATGTGTGGAGTCCTTCCTTTCCCCAAGGAAGCTATTACTTTGAATAACTTCCAACCTAAAATACCAACATCATTATTACATCTTCGGCAGGTCCATAATATTTTCTCAGGAAAGTACTAACCTGGTGAACAGGAAGAAAAGGAGCCTACCTATTTAGTTTGAAAAGAAAGGCACACATTTTCACTGTATCTTTTCAGAGGACAGAAACCAACAGTTTGATGAGCCATATCTGGAGGATCCGCTAGATGCCTGGAGTTTGGCCTATAACTTGTGTCCCTATCTCTTCCAGGGCCATGAGACATCTGATTACTGACAGTGGCAGTGACCTGCATGTTCAACTGTCTCACATTTCAAATGCAGAGGAGGAGATTCCTTTCAGTGCTCCAGACTTGGCTCGTATAGTTTCTTCTGCAAATATATTAATTTGTTGAAAACCCACTGTTCCAGACACTAGATATATTAGCCTTAAAAGATAGGTGAAAAGCCTTACAACCTAGGAAAAGGACCATAAACAAACAGCTAGATCAATGAAAACAGCTGATTGGTAGCAGTAAGTGCTGTTGAGATAAATGGATCAGAGACCAGGAATTGAAGGTGATTAGGGTGAGAGGCTGGGCAAAGCTAACACTACTTCAAAGGTGACACTTGAGCAGAGGCCTTAAAGAAGGTGAGGCAACAGCAGGACCAGCCATGTCTGAAGCATGTGGCTCTGCTGGGGACTCCACGTGTCTTCACGGTCCTTAAAGTGCCCTCCCTTGTCTTACCTACCACACCTGAGAGGGCATTTAGATATTCTTAGTCAAAATCATATTCTTGGGTGTTTTAAATGCTCCAAATGATCCCAAGTCAGTGGAGGAAGAGCCAGGAAGGGAGAGAGTGCAGAGGCTTTCTTCCCGGGCTTGTCTTTCTCAAAGCAGAATTACTAATGCAGCAGACCTTCATTCTCTACGTTGGGAGCTTTTGCTGTTGCATTTAAATTTCACTGTTCTTTTCCCTTCTTTTTGATCCCCTTATTCAGAACTTACCTGAAGACGAGTTGACTCAGGGATCAAGTATGTGTTCTTTCACCCTGCCATCTAGCTTTACTGTTCCTTTCAGGGTCTGTCCCTACGTATACATACACTCACTGTCCCAGCAGCATCTAGGGCCTTGTCAGTGAGGCAAAATTAATCAAATCATGGTCAAATCATCCTAGTTAGATTTGGAGATTTACTAGCTGGAGTAAACGAAAACTAGCTGGAGAGAGTCTGAAACCGGCAGGAAGAATTAAAACTCTGAACATGTTTCTCTAACAGGTACACAGGCGTAGGTAATAACCCCTGGCTCTGATGTGGCTAACCTGGAAAGGTCTTCATCTAAAGACAGCCAAGAAACATCAGTCCTGGAGAGCACAGGTTCTCTTTCATAAATTAGTGAGTCATGAGAGTTTAGGCAATAACTGAATAATTGTGGGGTAAGGTTAACTAAGTGTTTTAAGGTTATGGAAGATCTTAAATTACACCAATTTAGCAGAGAGTGGGTTCAATGTGTTTTAATACAACAATTAGCTCTCGGTAAAGAGGGGAACCTAGGGCTCAGCACTTACACACCTGAGGCCTTTGCTGTGTGAAGTCATGTGAGCATTTGCTGAGTGAGGATAAAGCCCTAAACTATCCAGCTGGCTGGCTTTGGGTTGACTTTATGTTTTCTTTAAAAACTAAAGTTTATTTTAAAAGAAGACTCACGGAAATAACAATCATGCGCTGTTAGAGCTGGGATAGCATGATATCCATGGTGGGAACTTTCCATTTTACAGATGAAGAGGCAGTGTCCTCATCTGAGGTAGGAAGGCGGGAGATTGCATATCTTCCACCTGCAAGAACCTGTAAAATCTAAGGAAGTGAAGCGGCTGCACAAAGTCGCTCTGCCGGCGCACACCAGACCCAGAAGGTAGGCACTATGCACCGGTTTCTCCTCCTGGCTGCTAACTGATGTTAGATTTTTAAAGGACCCTTTCTAGTTGCTGGACAAAAGGCAGGTGAATAACCATTTGCTAGGCTGGATAACTCCTCCACCCCCATGTGCCAACCCTGCCCCATTTCAGTCGCTTTTCCGTGTTGTTTAAACATAATCTTGGGGATATCACCGGGAACAGAAGGAACAAACCTTGAACACCACTAGATATGTGTGGAGACAGCTTAGTCCGCCAGAATTCAACACACTGACGCTGTAACAATAAACTCAGTGTTGAGAGCTGGAAACAATGGATATGGTACTTTGCAACACATGAGTTTGGGTAGAAGTGACCTGAAATTTGACCCAACCCTGAAAGGCAGAATGTTTATATTTGGCTGAAGAGTATATCCCTAACTAGCTAGAAAAATCACTAAGGATGAAATCCTTTGTCATGAGCTTATGCTTCTAGCTGTTGCCAAGCCATCTCTGCTCTTCCCTGGGGCATGTGATATAGTGTGGAATCATTCTGAAAAATGCAATGTAGATCTCTCAGCAGTGATGATACAGCCAAGTTATCCCTCACCCCAGGGGTGGAACAATCTATCTCTTTACACCACATGGATCTCTGATTCCCTCATCTACACCATGGGCTGCAAACCAGAGTTTGGAAAAAAAAAAAAAAAACCTAAACAAAACTTCTTATGTCGCCTTGACATGTAAATAAATGTTCAGTCTTACTCACAAGAGAATTGCTTGGGCAGACCACAGGGAGATGTAAATTGTGAGGAAAATGATCCTCCATAGATCACTAGCATGAGTACAAACTGGTACACAGTTCAGGGGAGAATTTTAATATCTAGGGATATCTATTTCTAAAAATCAATCTCCAAGACACACTGGAAACACATAAACAACTGTTCATTTAAGAGCTGTTAATAGCAGCACCATTACTAATTTAAAAGCTCAAGAAAACACCCTCAAATGCCCATTGATAGGAGATTGGCCAAATAGTGGCCTGTTCTATCACTGTAAAAAGGAGAAAGAGCTTCAGGTGGTGCCAATGTCTAAAATGCTGTTAATTAAATAAAACAAGACCCAGTATAACATAGTGTATCCTAGAGAGTATTTATGAGTGCATATATGCCTAAATGTAAAAATGGAAATTTAACCCAACAACTACCAATACGTCTCAAATGCTAGGGCAGAGGGGACAAGGATAACAACCAGGCTCTCAATCCCCAACCCCTTGTGGTTTTTCATGTCTGAATCCTCCAGATATTTAAACTAATTTTAAAACAATACAAAATGAAAAAAAGCACAGTGAAACAGAAGAACATTATTTTGATGGACTTGGAGCTTAACCACACATTGCAATAATTTCAAGTGATTTAAAAACAGAACAACTTTTAACTACATCCCAAGTGGGGTATACTCAAAGGCTAAAAATAACCACATGAAATCTTAAGCCATTTTCAGTTATATTTTTAGCAATAATGTATGTGAGATAATTTTGAGAACATATATTTTAAGCAAGTTAAAATTATATTAATGCAGTAGGAGGAAGAAAAAGAGGCAGAGGAAAAATGCAAATGCAAATTACAATTCATGACATCATAATAAAATTTTCTATAATCCTAAAACCAAGTTGAATATATTAAAGTGAATTTGTGGTATAACTTTGCCTAAACACAGATGGTTTAAAAAGAGTGACCTATCCAATAGTAATGAAAACACTTAGCAGAAAAACTGGTCCTTAAAGAAATTTTCTTTTTGAAAGATCAAAGGTTCCCTGGAGAGACTGGTTTTTTAATTGAGGGACATAGACAATAAGGTTGGAATATTAGTCTTACCCAAATGCAAGAAGTTTACCAAAGACCATGAAAGTCATTTCAAATGGATACAGGAGAAACATGAAGTCCCCCCACCTTGTGAAAATGGAGTGTGTTTTAATCATAAAAAAGAGTAATCAGCATAAAGTGAAACATAACAGTTATGTTAAAATCCACACATTCAGTAAGATGCATTTAAAACACCTGTCCGGGTGGTAACGTGTAAAGGATGCCATGGAATAGCACATCATTTTGGAAATTAGTAAGATAGAGGAAATTATCAGTCATTTGTCCTGCTTGGCTCTTGTTATTTATATTATACTGTGGAGTGCTCAAATAGCTGAACTGGGAAACTCCTTTGAGGAGACTACACTGGGTTAAGTAGTGACCATCAGTGGGAACTGGGGCAGCTAATGGGTAGACAGGGAGCTGCATTCTATAGAGTTCAAGCTGCATTCTATAGAGTTCAAGCTACATTCTATAGAGTTCAAGCTGCATTCTATAGAGTTCAAGCTGCATTGTATAGAGCTTGTCAAAGTATCTACGCCTATGAACTTTCTGTGTTCACTGTTAAATTTCGAGGTCTAAGGAGGAGCCTGAGACTATGCAGCCATAACCCATTTGATGCTCGTCAGGAGGTGTTGGCTGCTACCATCCACTGGGTCTAGTTTTTCCCTGTTGGACATAAACAGTTTCACAGAACAACCTGAGGCAAGGTCACTCAGTAAGCAGGATGAACTAGAACAAAAACAAGACAACTATGCAATCACCCCTAAACGTAAATAATGAGCATTATTCAGATCAAACTGATAGAGCATCCCCTGTTCCTACCACGAAGAGGGAAATGGCTTCTTCATCAAAAGATTAGGCTTCATCTGGTCTTACCACTTTTTAGATAAGACTTTACTGAACAGACAATTATGAAAATTACTTTTACTTCCTGACACATTTAAGAGCAAAGTCCTGATTCCCTAGACCTTCTCTAAACATCACCAATGGAAACCCAAGTCCCATCACAAGTCCTCTTCTCACACACTCTGAGACATCCCACAGCTCCCCACTGTCTTAATTAGAGTTACTATTGCTGTGGTGAAATACCATGGGCAAAACAACCTGAGGAGCAAAGGGCTTGTTCATTTTCAAAGGAAGTCAGGGAAGGAACTCAAACAGGGTAGGAACCTGGAAGCCATGGAGGAGGGCTGCTTATTGGCTTACTCCTGATGGCTTTCTTGGCCAGTTCGCTTATAGAATCCAAGACCACCAGCCTAGGAACAGCACTGCCAACAATGTTCTGGTCCCTATTCTTTCAATCACTAGTTAACAAAATGTTGTACAGGCCTGCCTACAGCCCAATCTTGTGAAGACTTTTTTTTTTTAAGTTGAGGCTGCCTCCTCTCCAATGACTCCAACTTGTGTTAAGTTGACACAAAACTAGCACTATGGAGCATTCTCTTTCATTGAATCACATGAGAAACCCATTTTGTTCACACTCAGTACACTCTGGTAGTCTTGTGCTGAAGTGATAATTCATGGATGTGATGGATTAAGCTGACAGCAAAATCACCCATCACCACTTGCCTTCTGACATGATGCCCCCAGCATCATTTTTAAAGAAACCATGATAGAAGAAAACTTCAACCTGAGTCTGATTAAGCCTCTAGCTTTAACCAAAAGAAACAGTGGGAACACAGAGATATTTTAAGGAACCATATTAAATTTAGTCATAAAACTATCACTTGTTTTTCTTTCTTTTCCAAACAACAAACAAATAGCACAGCAGGTGGAGAGAATCTTAAGTTTAAACAAAACACAGCAGACAGAGCAACACATTACCACCTTTGGATATGACTTGTATAAACTACTAACAAACCAATAATGGTAATAAGGACAAGTGAACTGAGGGTATTTAAACTATGAGTGGAGGTTTCATGTTATAGAATCATGATCATGAATAGTTGTAGGTTTAATAATGCAATAGTCACTTTCAGGGTATTTGTGTACCAAACACGGTACTTGAAATTCACTTCAGTGCAATACAGTCATAATACACCGGAGCCGATGGAGGACATGCGCTCATTTTTGGCCACCAAAAGGTAGATGGCAGAGCCCTTTACACTGATCCCTGTCTCTGATTTTAAAAGTTCCACAGCAAACAATTTTTAAAATGTCTTTAAACTATTTAATTTAGCAGATCATTTTTAAAATAAGATATGTTGAATAGAGCTAAGGACAGCAGCTCAGAATGGCTCTAAATTTGAGAGAAGCAATAACGGCTTTAAAATCCCTTCCACTAGGGAGATTGCTTTCTGACCGATTTCTCAGGAGCTGTCTGATATAACCTACTTCTTTTCCTTTTCTTTGTTGACTTTTTATTTAATTCACTTACAGATGTGTCAACAGCCCATGATGAGGGATGAGGAATTTTTACCAGGGAGGCTAGATGACAGCCTGTGGAAAACCATCCATTTAAATGTTTGACTCTTCAAAGAAAGAAATGGATTATTTGAACAGTTACCTGGATCTGTAGCAGACATCAGGGAACCAAAGAATAAACAATCGGTAAAATGGAAGTCTCCGCTCTTCAGCTGGCCAGCATACACCATGGCCTTCACAAAGCCATACATAATTAACCTGTAAAAGTGAAGCAGGAGACCGTTAGACATTAAGCTGGATCCTGTGTAAACCCAGGCTTTCTCAGAGACCACTCTAATGTGCTTTCTGTATAAGTACCATGTGTAAGGCACTACCATCCTGCCAACGAATGGTCACAACAATCTCTCAGTTCTGAATGGTGCTTTCACTGAATATCACAATCCATTCACCTAACAGATGGTTAATGGAGCATTTGTAAGCATATGTCATGGAAAATAAGGTAAAGGTCAAGGATTTAAAAAAACAACAACTGCCAAATGTGGTGGCACAGCAAATCATGCCTACAAACCAATATAACCTAGAATCAGCAATAGTCCTTAGAAACTGCACAGCATCCGACCTCTAGACAGATTTCAAAATCCTCACAGGCACTTGCAGTACGGTTTTAAAAAATTGTGCTGAGGTTGTGAGTACAGCTGAAAAATGGCTAAATATTGGCTATTAGAATGTAGCGGTTTCAACAGTGATACAGACACTTATAACTCTTAAGAACTACCTTCTTAAGGGGATATTTCAGACAGAGCTGCATTTGAACAGTCACTATCACGTTCAAGCTATATGATTATTGTAGGATAATATTAAAATGGTCCAACCCTCAGTACATTATTCATCAGTTAGGGTGCCACAATGGCACATGGAAACTATGGAGAATGAATAAAACAAGAAAGGTCTGGCGTCGGGTGCTCTTGGCACTCTGGGGGAGCTGCTTGCTATTGCTCACGAAGGTGGAGATGGGAAGTATTTGTTCACAGTTTCTGCTTCTTTGAATGCTTTAATTAACTTCATCTGCAGTGGATCCTGTAAGGTCGACACTATCTATTTACACCCGAGAAAACTGAACACGATGTAATGCAGTAACCTGCTCAACATGGCAAATTCAGTAGGATGCTTAGGCTTGAATTGAGCTGGCTTGGTTCTAATGGTGGGGATTTTAGCCACCATAGTGTGTTATCTGAAAGATGGCTTAAATGTTTTCCACTACACTGAGAAGCTGTCTCATACAACGGACTCTTAGCCATGCCAAAGTAAACACTCTAGAGCAGTGGTTCTCAACCTTCCTAACGCTGTGACCCTCTAATACAGTTCCTCATGTTGTGGTGATCTTCAACCTGAAAATTATTTTTGTTGCTACTTCATAACTGCAATTTTGCTACTGTCATTCAGAACGTAAATATCTGATATGCAGGATATCTGATACGTGACCCCTGTAAAAGGGTCATTTGACCCCCAAAGGGGTTGTGACCCACAGGTTGAGAACAAGAATCACTGCTCTAAACAGTCCAGAGGGAAGCAATGGAGTATCCCTAAAAATTTGAGGCTAATACCATCCTCTGGATTGATCTATTGAATGGATCCACAGTGAGCTAGAGATAAGACACCTAACATGGCTTTGAAGAGTAGTAATTGAATCTTCACAAGATTGAATGTACGCAATATTAGTAAACACTGTGCCAGTACGGTATGACCTCAGGAACTTTAAAGAGGCAGGTCCAAGAGCTTCATCCTGGGCAACTTCCTCAGGGGTCCTCAAATTGGCTCCCAAATACAAAATCTTCCACTAGATCCAGGGAAGCCTCATTCAGCATATTTCATTGTTGTTGTTAAATGTATATTTTTATTGAACTCCTGCTATATGAGGCCCTCTACTAAGGATTAATAAAACCTCATCTGCCATGTGGTACTGTGGGTAATGGATAGATGCCTTCCCCACTTCCACCCTCTCACCACCTGTGGCAGGTGGGACAGCTGGTTCCAAGGTCATGAGATCATGAGAGTGAGAGAGGTGGCCTAATGTGAGTAGCCTGTGCTGCCATCTGAGGCTATGGTGAAGTCCCAACCAGTGCTGTTGTAGAGGGCTATGTCTGGGTTCACGGCCCTGCTGTAGTAGGAGTCTGTGTCAATGTCTGTGGTCAATGTTACCACCAAAGGCCATGAGATGGCCCTGGTCTGGGCTGCTCCCTGGCACCATGTAGATGACTGAGGGCAGAGGAGAGCTGGCTTCGCCCCTCACCTGGGCAAAGCAGGAGAAAATTGGCCCTGGTGGCATGGGTGCAGGAGAGCTGGTAGGCAGACCATTTCAGCTACTACCCAGGCCTAGATACAGGACTTTGAGTTAATATACACCAATATCTTCTCAATCTATGAACTAGTGGAACACAGTCCTGCAGAACTAAAGCTGCAGATCTCCATGACACAGGGCAAGAACAGGACCTCCAATAGGAGTCCCAGTGAGGATCCAGTACTGGACATCCAAGAGGAGTCCCAGTGGGGATCCAGCACTGATAGTGTCACAGAAGCTGGAAGCATCCAATCAGACCAGTGACTCATGGCAATGAACATTTGCAAGTAATGATGTTTGGGAAAAAGAGTATGCTGTGTGACACACTACAACACACTGCAGCTTCCACAGTGAGATTTTGTTGTTGTTGTTGTTTGTTTGTTTTTCCTTTTGTTTTGTTTGTTTCAGGGGGAGAAGGTTGCAAGCACAGAGAACAGATATGGAGGGATGGGGAGATGAGTGGGATTGGTGTGCATGATGTGAAATTCACAAAGAATCAATAAAAAAAAGTAAAAAAAAAATAGTGAACCAAGATCTGTGCCTTCATTGAGCATTCACTTTAATATGGGAAAAAAATGAAATTAAGCAGAAATGTAAATACTATCTATTGTCCACATCATTCTCTTGGCTGGAATGGGCAAGTATGGTCAGCCCTGCCGCATTTTGGGCAATTACAACTTGGATAGAGGAGTGGTCTTCATTATTCTTCCTGTCAGTCCTTTTTCCACATCCCAGCTTCACCAAAGGCCTGTCTCGTTGGCACTGTACTTCAGACACCAAGCACCACCAGGCTGCAGAGCCACGATAAACCTCGCAAACTACGAGCAAATCCCTGAATTCTCCACTGGTTCATTTTATGGGAAGCAGAAACTCAGATTTGAAATGTGCTTATTGTATATCGTTCAGAAGCCATGAATTTGGACGAGAGAAAACTATACACATAACCTGCCACCTATGCTCAGTGAAGCTAAGAGGAAGCTAAAAGCCATGCTTGTACAATTGCTATAAACAAAACTGATGTCTTTATATAAGCCAATATTGGCCATTTACCTTAAAACCGTTAATGGTAAGGTGGTCTGTATTTTATCAAAATTTTTTATGGATTAATATCAATAAATTAATCAAATCTATTCTGAAACATGTATTCAGTTTGTTTCTGATCACACATATTGATTGTGGCAAAACTTCAAAGAAAATTACAGCATATATGACTGACCAATACAAAAACCATTAAAATTATGCAGAATATGTTGGATATACAAAATTTATTATTAAAATTAAATAAATTATAAATTTAATTTTTTTTGAAGTTGAATAAATTTAGGCATTAACTCAAGCAGGCAAACTGAAAGCATACATCCTGGCTAGGTTTAGTTAACACAGGCCAATGTCATCTGAGAAGAGGATACTTCAGTTGAGAAATGTTCCCAACAGATTGGCTCGTAAGCAAGTCTGTGGGAGAATTTTCTTGATTTATAATTGATGTGGGGACCCCAACTTACTATTAGGTCAAGTGGTCCTAGGCAGTATAAGAAATCAAACTGAGCAAGCCAGGGGCAGCGAGTTGGTAAGCAACATTTCTCTAGGGGCTCTGCTTCAGCTCCTGCCTCCACGTTCCTGCTCTGACTTCCTTTAATAAAGGACTAGAACATGGACGTATAAGTCAAATAAACCCTTTTCTTCTACCATGGTTTGTTCTTTTGTCAACATGCCACAAATTAAAATTTCCTGAGTAGGGAGCCTTCCCTGAGGAATTGCCTTGATTGACTGTGGGAGGCGGCACCTTCAGGTAGCTGAAGATAAGAAAAGGTGTGCCCGAAGGAAGGTCATCCTTGGCTGCTGCTGAGACCTTCCATCACTCCCGAGTTGGTTTGCTTCACTGGTGCTGCCACTGCCTGTGCCTTCACTCCTAGCAAAACCCACGTTTCCAAGCGTTCATCTTGGATTAGGGACCAGCAGCTCCCCAGGAACTTTTCTAGCTTCTAACTGGTGCCAGATTGGGACTACTGAAGCACAACCTTGTGGACCGAGTGACTACTGGACATCTCTCCAGTAAGAGACAGCTCTTCTGGGGCTACCCGTCCTCACGCACAGAGTGCCAGGTTCTCACAGGTCTCAGTGTGATGTGGCTGTCGTTACTGATGAGGAGTGGAGGAAGCCCTGAGTGTGTGAGGTCCTGAGCAGATGGGTGTTATTGGATTAGGCATGGCCATATCGAGGACCTCTACCTCATGGGAATGACAAAGCCTTTCCCAGGTAACACCCGGAGTGAAATGCCAAAGCCTTCCTTGGGGTTTCTGAGTGTAGGTATTCATAGTGTGTGTGGAAAATGTCCGCCATAGTTTTCTCCCCGATAGGTGCTTATGGCTTGAAGACTGCCCGCCCCATTCCATGCTGTGCTTCTGGGGCGCTGCAGTTTCTCTGTGTCAGAGTCCAGACCACCCGACCCCAGTTTTCTGTCCCTGTGTCCATCTGTCTGTCTTTTCTTCATTCCCTCCCTGCCCTAGTCAGGCCCAAGTTCCAACACCGCACTCCCTGACTACCCTACCCCCAAACACCCCTACCATTCTACTCCACCACTACACTCCCCAACACCGCACTCCCTGACTACCCTACCCCCAAACACCCCTACCATTCTACTCCACCCCTACACTCCCCCCCAAAGTTGCTTTCAGTCATGGTCTTTATCACAGCAATAGAAAGCTAACTAGGACAGCACAGGGTTCATTATGAGTGTTAATAGCTTTTCAAAAAAGGAATTAAATGTGAACTTTTCTCCTGCTTTACTGCATTTTTCCAATTTTTTTAAAATAATAGCCATAGTGGAAACAAACAATAATGTACATTAGTGAGTTCTGTTTCAGACAATAGACAGTCATTGTGCTATTTAATCCTCACAGTCCTCTGAGGAAGGTATTATAATTATCCCCTTCACAAATGAGACAATCAGGAGTCACAGAGGCTAAAGAGTCACACTGTGAACTTCTGTTGAATTGAAGCTGGATGGACAGACTCAGTACAGCTTTGCAGTGCTTTGGAACACATTTGAAATCAGTGTGTTGGGATGCACACGTATTTGCTTTTAAAATGTAAATTACGAATTTACTCCAGATGAACTACTGGACATAAGGTAATTATAACCATAGTTACCTCCTTGTATTAACACAATTGATTAATTATTTAAAATAATGCAAAAAAAAAAGAAAAGAAAAGAGAAAAAAGAAAATATCCAAAAATTGAACCCAGCACAGTGTGGCCTTATCCTGCTCATTTTGACTCTTACTGGTCTAACAATGGTCACTCTCACTGAGAAGTGTAATAAGTTAGCCTTATTCTGCTATTCGTATATCGGCACATTATTGTCATTGCTGCATTGTTATTAATAAGACAACTAGTTATGAATATGTTAACTGGGAGGCAGAAGAGTGAACTCATTAGCAGCCAGACATTTCCACAGAGTTCAGTCTTCTGTGGGCACTTCACAGAAAGCCTTTTGGGTGGCTCACCATGGCAAGCCTGTGACAGAGGTTGCCAGGGGTCACTGAAATGAGCCGCCCAAGGGACAGATGGACAGTGGCGGGACCTACTGCATCAGACACATGGCCGTTGATGACACTGATTTCAATATGGACTCTCACAAAAAGCGGAATGTCCGCTTAGTGCTATTCTTTGGAAAGTGGAGCATAGGTGCTATGGGGAGCCCAGCGTTGGGGATCTATGACTCTCAGCAGAGGAACACAAAGGCAGCATGTCACTTCCTCTGATGGAGGGCACTGGGCAAGGGAATTTGGGGAAATGTTCAACATATTCACTTTGCTGGGTGTTCATGATGCATGTACTGATTTTAAATTTCTTCAGCTTGTCTCACACTCTCTAAACTTCATACCTAAAGGCATGCTGAGAAAATGTTCCAAAACAACAAGTTCCAGAATGTTCAGGTGCTTGGATAATTTCAAAATGTGTCATTTTAATCTTCGGATTAAAAAAAAATTATCTCTCCTACTTTTCTTTTTCTAAAAAATAACCATCACTAAGCTGTGTCTATAACATGAAAAAAGGCAGATTATGCATTGAATTCTTAATGGTTGAGCAAGAGAAGTGTGGGCTGTTTCCATTAGCACCCTGAAGGATCATATGTCTGCCTGGGCACAAGAAACATGTATCTATGCGGAATTCACTCACTAGTGAGGAAATATGAAACCCACACACCCCACAATCACTGTGGAGCTGAATTTCTGCAATTAAAATAATTTATAATTGCACACACACACATGCACACTCACACGCACGCATGTGTGTACACACAGGAACCTGTTGAGTCCAGAGGAAGATGTTGAGGCCCCTGGATCTGGAGTTACAGGCAGTGGTGAGCCACTCAATGAGAGTGCTGGGAACCAACCTCAGGTAGTCTGGAAGAGCAGTACCCACCCTTAACCCTTAGGCTGTCTCTTCAGTCCATGGATTTCTAAATTCTGTACCTAAATGTTTCTCTTTTAATAAACATCTTTTCCTATGTGTTTGTTTATGTACTATAGATGGTTACAGTCTCACACTTTGTTTTTACTGTGGCATACATCCATTACTAATGCCCCACTGGAAAACTCATAAACATTAAGCAATATGTTCCATGGGATTGGGTCTTCTAGCCAATTTCATTCATTTTGTCACTCGTTAATTTGTTAACTCTAATACTAACTTTCTTCATTCAACAAATAATTATCAATAGATTATTCCTTCTTTCAGGGATATTACACTTAGAGTACAACAGTTCATTAACTCACTTTAGTCACATTGAGGGTAAGTGCTCTAGAGAGAAGAGCCCACAGGCCCAACTCTGAGTTCTGGAGAAAGCTGAGGGACCTCTATCTTCCAAAAGTTTAGTTTCAGAAATGTTGGGTCTCAGGTAGTGAGACAGACTGTTGGGTGTCTGATATAGATCAGTGAGGAGTTTGCTTAGGACTTAGACTTGAGAACAAATATTCGAGATGCATCTTGGCTTTAGACAAAAGTGTAGAAAGAACATGCAGTAGAAGAAGGCCCATGACAGAGGCCTGCGGGCCCTATTACTTCAACAAAGTTAAAGGAGAATGAAACAAATAGAGCAGCCAAGAATCTGACAGCAGAGATGTGAGTGTCGGTGGAGTCAAAGAGAGATGTTTTAATAAGGTCAGAGATGTTGAACAGTGTCAAGAGGACCAATTCATTTAGGGCCATTAGAGTGTAAAGTGAGATCATAATGGGTGGAGGATAGCCTGGAAAATGAAATTGAGACAAATAGCTCTTAGGCATCTGGCTAGGAGGGGACTCAAGTGTTTGTCCAGACAGAGAGCTGGGGTGGGACTTGAACTGATTGCAAATAGTGAGAAGCTATGAAGATGCTCATGCCTTACTGGGGCTCACAAAGCTTAAAAATGGTGATTTTGCTTTGTCATGATTAGGAGTATAAGACGGTAAAGTAGACTCTGGATGGCCAGATTACATGCACCTTTGAGTGCTGTAGAACCATGTGGCTTTTACGAGTGTCAAAGTCAGAATCCTCTCCCTTTGTTTCTCATATCCCACTGATCTAGTAAGCATTAATATTATTGAAGTCTCTGCTGAGTCCTGTGAAAAATGCACAGCTACTCCAACACATGATTTCTACCTTCATGAAGGGAGAAGTTGCCTGAAGCAGGAGAACTCAGGAAAGAAAGTGTTGTGAGGTCCAGTGCAAGTTAACAGGGAAGTGGTTGTCTTTGAGGACTCTGGACAGGCTGTGGATGTCAGCGCACATACTTGTTGAACTGAAATGATACATCTTCAGGTAAGGATACTGCTCACAGAACTCCAGTGCTATGTGGGCTTCCCAACTTCGGATTGCTTTCCAGAACTGTAAAGCAGTTTTTTCTCTTCAAGGCAGTTTCTTCTTGACATAGAAACACACACACATACGCAAACAGATGACAACAACAACAAAACAAAACCTTATGGACAAACAGTAAAAAATAAAATCCAACAACCAGTAAGTAATCTTACACCCATCACCATCTGCCACATATTACTGGAGCACAAGATGGGCTTATCCTGTGTTGAGCCCCATTTACAAATTCTATTCATTATTTTTCTTTAATTAAAATATAATCACATCATATTTTCACTCATTACTACCTATCCCTGCTTCCTAAGCTCATATCCTCTACCCATTGTTGTTGCAGATACATGTAAATAATATTTGAAATGTATTATGTATATTTGCAATGAATATGTAAAAAATGAGTAAACCTATTAATATAACCTGCTGAGTTCATATAGTATTACTGGCATGTTTATGATTTAAGACTAACCATTTGGTATTGGATAACCAATCCGGGGATCCATTACTAAGAAAGACTAATTGTCCCCTTCTCAGCAGTTAACAAATTGTAACTCTTCATCTAAGGGTAGGGACCTGTAGCATTTCCCCATTCACACTGGGGTACCAACTGGTGTCAGAATTGTTCAGATCTTGTTTAGCCAGCCATATTGTTGAGATACATAGGTGCAGCTTCCCTGTCATAGCCAGAAGGCACAAGCTCATATCAGACTCCTGGTCCTCTGGCTCTTATAATTTTCCCACCCCCACCCTCTTCCAGCAATGTTTCCTAAGTTCCAGGTGTAGTAGCATTTTTGTAGATGTGTCAGCTGGGGCAGAGCACTCTACTTTCAGATGTTGCTATGCATTTTTACTGGTTGTGCTTTTCTGTAAGAGTCTCCTGCTACAGCAAAAAGAATCTTTGTTGATGAGGCGTGAGGTCCACACTTACTTACAGTGTGAATGTGTTTTAAATGTCATCAGGAATGGTCCTGGTTCAGGGAAGTGGCAAGAGTAAATTTTCTGTAAGATCCATGACCCCAGAACTTTCAGCACGAAGGGGTGTTGGATTTTGTCAAATGCTTTTTCTGCATCCAGTGAGATTATCATGTGGTTTTTTTTTCTTTCATCTTGTTTATATGGTGAATTACATTGATAGACTTTCGTATGTTGAACCATCCCTGCATTCCTGGGATGTAGCCTACTTGATCATGGTGTATGATACTTTTGATGTGTTCTTGAATTCGGTTTGCTAGTATTTTATTAAACATTTTTGCATCTATGTTCATGAGGGAGATGGGTCTGAAGTTCTCTTTCTTTGTTGGGTCTTTGTGTGGTTTAAGAATCAGGGTGACTGTGGTCTCATAGAATGAGTTTGGCAGTGTAAACAGACCAGTAGATCAATGGAATCGAATTGAAGACCCAGAAATGGACCAACACACCTATGGACACCTAATTTTTGACAAAGAAGCCAAAACCGCACCATGGAAAAAGGACAACGTCTTCAACAAATGGTGCTGGTCCAACTGGATGTCCACTTGTAAAAGAATGAAATTAGACCCATACTTATCACCTTGTACAAAACTTAAGTCCAAGTGGATCAAACATTTTAACATAAGGCTGGTCACACTACATCTACTAGAAGAAAAAGTGGGAAAAACCCTCGAACTCATTGGCACAGGTGACAACTTCCTGAACAGAACACCAACAGCTCAGGACCTGAGACCAACAATCAATAAATGGGACCTCATGAAACTGAAAAGCTTCTGTAAGGCAAAAGACACTGTCATTCAAACAAAATGGCAGCCTACAGACTGGGAGTAAATCTTCACCAACTCCACATCTGACAGAGGGCTAATAACCAAAATCTACAAAGAACTCAAGAAATTAAACGCCAAGAAACCAAATAATCCAATCAAAAAAATGGGGGACAGAGCTAAATAGAGAATTCACAAAGGAGGAATCCCTAATGGCCAAGAGACACTTGAAGAAATGCTGAACATCCTTAATTATCAGAGAAATGCAACTCAAGACGACTCTGAGATTCCACCTCACACCTGTCAGAATGGCTAAGATCAAAATCTCAAATGACAGCACATGCTGGCGAGGGTGTGGAGAAAGGGGAACCCTCCTCCATTGCTGGTGGGAGTGCAGGCTTTTGCAACCACTATGGAGGTCAATATGGCGATATCTTAGAAAACTTGTAATAGCTTTGCCTCAGGACCCAGCCATACCGCTTCTGGGTGTACACCCAAATGACTCCTCACAGAATCATAAGGAAGTTTCCTCATCTATGTTCATAGCAGCCTTATTTGTAATATCTAGAAACTGGAAACAACCCAGATGTCCCTCAACCTAAGAATGAATTAAAAAACTGTGGTACATCTACACAATAGAATATTATTCAGCTATCAGAAACAATGAAATTATGCAATTTGCAGCCAAATGGATGGAACTAGAGAAGCTCATCCTGAGTGAGCTAACCCAGACTCAGAAGGATGCACATGGCACCTATTCACTTATAGTAGGATTTTAGCTATATAGTACAGGACATCTATACTACAAGCAGCGCACCAAAGGGAACATGGACATAGACCTTTCATTTATTTATTTAGTTTGTTTGTTTTTTAATTTTCTCTCCCTGGGAATGAGACATTTTTCACTGGTGGTACTGCCTTGTGGGCCCCAGTGTATGAGGAGGCTCTTGGCCCTCATATGACTTCTGAACTGGGGCGGGGACTGTTAAGTAGGGACACTCCACTCCAGAGGAGTGGGATGGAAGGGTTAGGGAGTAGAGGGTGGGAGGGCGGGGCTGGGAAGGGGGGAAAGAGGACAATATGATGGAGATGTAACCTGAAGCAACAAATAAATAAATTTATTTATTAAAAACAAAAAGATCCACGGCCCCACGAGTCACTAGATTTCCAGTACCAGTTATTATTGATTTTCCTCCTGTTATGTGGTCTTTTGTCTAATTAAACTTTTGTTCGTTATTGCCAAGACATAAGTGTCACCTTTGTACTATTAGGGATCTCTTGCCATGCTGGTCATTGTTGTAGTTCACAGGCTTCATAGCTGGGTAGGACTATTGACTGCATTCCTTGGTTAGCATATCATCTTCTGTTACAATGAAAACTAGCCTTCAGCAAAGAGACTTTCCAGTTAGCTCCAGGACAAATCCCTAGAGCCCAGTGCTTGAAGCGTGCAATGTCTGTGGCAATAGGGACTTATCTTCAACTTCTGCAAGGTAACCAAGGGCAATACCAATGTCCTATTTTGTTCTGGGAACCTCTTGGACTCCTCTAGACAACAGTTCAAAGGAAGTTTCTCATGCCTGTTACTGGGGGTTTTGTAAGATAACCTATGGCTTTTAGGGGGAGTATTACCCCAAATGCTATAATTTCACTGAAACGTGTGTTGGATGTGTGTGTGTGTGTGTGTGTGTGTGTGTGTGTGTGTGTGTGTGTGTAAGGAGGCAATTTAACATAGCTGTGTCTTAGTTTCCCAAGTTTGTAAAGTCCATCACTATGTCTTTGTTTCTGTTGGAGAACATCTTATCTGTTTCAGGATCAGATTTGGCCCAAAAGATGCTCCCTCTGGGCAATGGCTGCAGCTGTAGGAGACCTGTCTCTTCTATGATTCCCTTCCAGATAGTTCTGCACTTGGCTTCCTGTGGTCCTACCACTACCCACCATGATTTTTCAAGGGTGGAAAATTCTGAAGACAGCAAGTTGTGATAAAACACATTTTTTGTTTAATCCTGGATGGCATCCCAGTCTCTGACCTCGAGATCACTGGAAGAAAGCTGCATCCATTTTCTTGTATCTGCCTCCATCCTGCCACCTTCCTGGCATCCTCCGGAAGCTTCACTCATCCTTGTAATTTTTGTGTTAGTTCCTGCTGTTACAGCAAACTACACAGTTGCCTGCCGGGGATCAAGACTCCCTTCTGTGAAGTGCCTGAATGTCCATGGAAGAAATATAATAAAAACCCTAACATGAATGTGGAATGAACATAATTGCAATATTGAATATAGAAGAGAAAAGAAATCTGGTCAAAAAATAAACTCCATGTAGGGCAGAACCTGACCAGGCATCCTGACTTCATGCTTATGGCATCCACTGTCCAGCACCATTAGCCATTCAAATGTGAAAAGGAGCAGTGTCCAGCACAGAGTTCATCCATCCCTCAGTGTCAATGATGTCAAGGCTGAGAGGAATCCTGAAGAAAACACAGATCTAGCCACATTCATTAAAGGACCACACACCCTGAGAGAGGGACCATGGTCAGGAAGAGGAGGGCTTTAGGCTCAGACGCAATTATGGGTGAAAGAATAGAGAGTTACAACATAGAAAAGACAAAACAAGTGCAAGTAATGTATGTTCTGTGGGCAGACAAAGTTTTGGCTCAGTGAATATCCCTAACAGATTGCCTTATTCTTTGGGTCACAAATTGTGCTGCATAAGAGAATCTTAGGAAGGCTATGATGCTGAATATGGATCATTTGAAGGCTATGTTACTGGATATACCTCAGACAAAATAAGACAGACTTTCTGTAGGTGAGTTCCAGAATCATGTTGTAAAACTTCATCCATTTTTTTAATACTTTATTTTTTTTTCTTCTAGTTACATCTCAGTCACAAACCCCTCCCTATTCCCACTTCCTATCCCGCCCTTCCACCCTCTTCCCCCCAGAAGTTTCCCCTTTCAGTCCAACAGATGGTTCCTTCTCTTATAACAGTAAGTATTATACAAAACAACAGATATAAATATGCCACATTTATGAGAGTTAAATGGCCCAGTATACCTTCCCAATGTCCAGTTTATACATATTTGGCCCCTGACTTTAACATTCTACTATCTAACCATCTCCATGAGTTTAAAGGTCTATATCTGACTCAACATTCATACTAACTTGCAACACACTTTTAAGAGTATCTTCTTAGATCTATAACACCCTCTTGATTCCTAAGCAACTCAAAATTTAACTATGAGACTCTAGCTGTCTGGCTCAGTTGGTTAGAGCGTGGTGCTAATAACGCCAAGGTCACGGGCTCGATCCCCGTACGGGCCAGGTATCAATGCTACTTTTTAGGTGTCCCTGGTGGTCTAGTGGCTAGGATTCGGCGCTTTCATCCATTGTTTTAAGATATGGTAAGAATTTAACACAAGTTTCCTAAATCATCATTTCTTGTGCTCCAATGTTTAAGCCAAATACAGAGGGCTAGTGTAGGGTCCATGATTCTGCATTTCTGATGTGGTCCCTGTGGTGTCATTGTTGCTGGTCCCAGGCCACACGAAGAAAGACACTCTAGATTAGGATGTATAGTTCTCAGAGTGTAATAATAGGAACAGATAGGCAAATGCATCTTTCTTTAGGTCACATCTGATGCTGGTCACTGCAAGGCTCTAAGAAGTTTGTAGAAAGTGCCAAAGTAAATACTCAAGATTTTCATTTTAAATATTGTAAAAACCCCAGAATAAATTCTGTGTTTACTAAAGGAGCAGGATTATGCTAATTAACAGAATAATGTAGGTGGTTTCTCTGCTTTGAGCCAAGTTATGTCAATTTAGATTATCTGATGTGAGATATGTGCATATGCATGAGTACCATGTGAGAGATACTATATACATACTATATATATACTTCTATATACATATGCACATAACTATGTACATGTCTGTTGATGAATAATAATGGGGAAGCTTCCCAGGAGGACCTGGAGGAGGGAGTCAGCAAGATGGCTCTGTGAGTAAGGTGGTGACCTCACAGTTCTGGTGACTGAGTTCAGTCTCCGGAACTCAGTCATAAAAATCCCATCCCTGGTTCTGTTGCCAGCTAGCTTCCATGTGGCTCCAGCTAAGTCACCCAGGAAAAAGCAGAGAGATGTTGTGGATGAACCTCTGACCATTGGGCAGGACTTTTCACCTTAGAAAGTAAATGTATGACTATCATCTCATGTGCTTCCATCCTTTGGGGAGACTCGTGGTCCACTACTCCCCTGGCACATGTAAGGGACCTGCCACAGATGTGCAGATGTTGTGTGTCCCTTTGCCTAGGTTCTGCCTCCTTTCTCTAAGTGTGAAACTAAAACACTGTTTGGAACCAGTTGTTCAGATTAAATGTTGGAGAAAACACGCTGAAAATGTGGTCTGGAATCCACTCTTTCAGAACTAGAGGGATCAAGACCTGGTCAGGTCAGTGACTCAGCTGAAGCCATGCTGAGCCAGCTGGCAGCAGAAGCAGGGGTGTCACTTTTATTTCTCCTAAATTCACCTGAACTGGCAATCCGTGTCAATCTCCGCAGCCTTTCTCAGCAAAGGGAAAAAGCTTGTCATTTGAATATAATTTGCCTAACAGATCACTCTCAGGAATGTTTCCATCTCGTTTCCTGTTCTTTAACGCATATTTTTCATTTCAGCTGCACCATTTGGAACCCTGAAAACAACCGTTGGTTGCAACAGAATGTAAACGACAAGAAAATGCAACCCTCTGGATTTTTCCCAATCAGATCAATATCTCAGCAAGCAGTCAGCTGACAAATAATGTAGATGTTTAAAACCTATTTTGTTCAAATTAAGATCTTACATTAGTTGCTGTTTGATTGATGGCCTTAAAATATGTTGTCATTATTAATGACAAGATAGAATGAGCAATTTATCTTGAGAAAGATGAAAATCAAACATTAAATCTTTGCCCTTGCTCATTTTCAACCCTGTCAATGGACTTTTGGAAGCTTTTCACCGTCCAATGGAAAGCTTCAAGCAGCCTGTTTTGTTTGTGGTGCTTGTAGCAGAACCTGTTAGTTGAAATTCCCTTGACAGTGTCGGATGAACTTCTTCTGCAATGATTCAGCTCACTCTTTAAAGTGGACAGATTTCTTAGAGGCTTTCCTTTTATAACAAAACTTATGCACTGATCAAATGTAAAAGAAATTGCTCCAATACTTTAAAGGACAACAGCATATAAAACACCTACTTTTATACAGAAATTATTCCCTGATTTATCTGAGCTTTGCCATCATTACTCTTGTTCTCTATGCCCAGCAACCCAAGTATCTCTTAAAGAAGATGTATCCTGGAGGTTGTTCTCAAATGCTCCTGACGTAAGAAGTAACCAGATAAGTGTTAGACCTACATGAGATCAATTCTAACTGATCAGTGAGGACATATTTTGATTATTACGCAGTCTCATGGTTCTACAAACCAGATAATAGACATAGCTTATTCCTTTACTCCCTGTCTACTACTCTCCAGCTCCCATGCTGACAATGGCTTTATACTATTAGGCATTGAGGTAAAATGTTCTACAAGCCTTCATCTGGTCTGAGTTGAGGCTTTGGATTCAGGCATAAGGCAGAGTGTGTTCAGATGAAGGCCAGGAATAAGTGGATCCAGCATTGATTCGATTATGTAACAGCTTCTTTGTTTGGAAGAACAAAAATGCCTGCTGTTTACCAAATCTGATCTCATCTTTAAGGGTACAACTGGAGAAAATGTTGAGGTCTTTCCTTTGTTAAAGAAAAAAAAAAGGTATTAAGAGAAAAACTTGGTAGCAGGGAAGTCGACAGCCTAACTCTGCCAAGACAGGGTAGGTAAGTCCTTCATAATCCCTGCTCTACAACAAATGTCTGTCAGAGAAACAGGACCCAAAG
>CAJQZJ010033886.1:1603915-1631719 GCA_907164525.1 Lophiomys imhausi | reverse complement strand
ACACACACACACACACACACACACACACACACACACACACACACACATACGTTAAAAATAAAATAAATCCTTAAAAAGAAACCAGGGCTTGGATGTTGCTTACTGGTAGAACACTTGCCTAGAATTTGGGAGGTTCTGGGTTCAATCATCCTAAAAGCAGGAGTAGATAACTTTATCGTGTAAAGTATTAAAGAATTTGATGGGAATAGAGGAGGGGGCATTAAGTTGTAGTTGTACCTTAATCTAACATCTCTTCTGGCAGATTAAACTAAGTCACAGATAGGCCCTGTAGTGATGAGCCACAGCACCCAAGGCTGGGCTTCCCAAAGTCTCACGCAATTTGCAGAATTCAATATGCTCTAGCCGTCCTTACCAAACTAAAAAGTTTAAAAGCCCATGGCTGTAAGAGCTGAGAGGATTATTTTTTTTTCTGCTGTTTCTCATTCCTGTGCCCAGCGACATTTTTCTTCTCGCTCCCCAATTTCTTCTCAACTTTTTATTTTTAGCCAATTTTATCTTCAGTGGCCACTAATTGGTCTCAGGACTGCTTTTTCAAAGACCAAGCTCTTTCTCTTTACCCATTCTCTATTCCTCAGGCTCAATTATTTTGGATAATTGCAATTTTAATATTCACCAAGAGTGCATAGGGCTCGGGACACCCATAGTCTGGCTGCCTCCTAACTCTCCATTTCATTTAAAATGAGTTTTCTGTCTAATCTGTATCCCACATCACCAGTTCCAGCCATTGCTAATGCCGTCTAGCCTTTCCTTTCCATATAACTTGCAAGTTGTAATTCCTCCCCTCAGTCTCCTGACTACAGTGTGATGTCTACTCTCCACATCCCTCCCATCTAGTCAACCCAGCAGGCTGATTTAGTTCAGATACTCGACAGATAAATAAACCCAACAACACATAAATCTGCTCCGAGTTTCAGCATCTGTCTTCCTTAGGTGATAAAAATAATATGTCTCCCTGGGTATGTGAATGATGGGACAAAGACTGCTTTTAGAAATCAACAAACCAATACATGGGGGGAGGAAGTTGAAAAAAAGAACAGTTTTTGAAAAGCAAGGTCAGGACGAAACTTCATCCTGACCTCTGTATGTAGAGTTGCATGATGAACTCTAAAGCCAGCGGTCCATGTAGAAGGAGCCAAGACACACTACCTGAAGTTTGTGTCCTTTCAGGGGTCACAGCAGTGAAAGATGGAGCATTGACAGCTGGCAAACAGGTCCCTGAGGACTGGGGCATGCAGTGATTTTCACATTTTCATGTTAATTTGAAGGACAACAGATTTTCCAGCAAAAGGGTTGCATGATTGGATTGCTTGCCCTCTTTAACGTGTGTATTTTTCAATAGCATTTGCAGTACTTTCAGAGCACTGATTTACACAATGCTTAAGCCGTGGGAGGCCTGTTGCCTGAGCATGCTGAGATTTCTAATCCATGCACTTTGGACACACAAAGAAGTAAAAGGTTCCATTGCACCAGTTCCACACTCCCACCCCCTCCCCACGCACATACACCTGCCCCTGAAGGTGCGATCTTTGATCCAGCTCACCCACCTTGGAACATGCCCCCACACAGACTGAGATCTGTATCTTAACATGAGCCCTATTGGAAAAATTTAACTTGTTGAAGATTGAGAGGTACTGCCTATTGAGGTGAAATAAACAGCCCTGAAGATCAGAGGTGCAGTATGCATAGAAGAAGACCCAGTTCTTCATTTGTATCTAGAGGTCCTTCTAGGAACAGAAGCCAGTTGTAGCCTTTTGGACACCCGACTGCACAGATAAGGGTACCTGGCCAGCAAGGAGGATGAGGATCTTGAAACTGTTCCTTGGCTGGGAAAACGTCAATTAATGTCTTTCCCAAACTGAACCAAAGGCGGTTCCTTCAAATTCTTTCAAATTATGTAAATAAATTGAAATGACATCCCAATGATTGCTTCTTGTGAGGAGACTTTGGGGTGCTTCATATTAAAATTGTAACTTAAATGTATTTCAGTGAAGACAGATATTAGAGTACAGAATTCCACATAACTTTGTTGGAGTACATTGTGTGAAGTTGTGTCCCATTGTTGATTGCTGTACTGGCAGAGAGCTAAGTACTAGCCAGATCGTGGTATTATTATTTCTACGGCCCATTCACCGATCTCATATTTTATAAATATGCATCCTTCCTTACTTGCCTATTGGCCATAATAACGATCTCATGGGCAATAGCTGGGCAGGAAGTGGAAGACAGACCTTCCTGGCAGAAAGAGAAGATTAAGATGCAGGAGATTTACCAGTGGGACACAGAGGTGAACAGACTGGTGTGAACAGAAGCAGAGAGGTAGACCTGGTCATGTGGCAGGAAATAGTGTCAGGATTAGTCAGGTTAGAGTAGGCAGGGGGCTGCCCAACAAAAGGCCTAAGCTTTAAAATATTAATAAGTCTCTATGTCATTATTTTACTGCTGGCGGGTCTGAGAGTCAGGCTATACAACTTGAACCTCAATGCAAGATAAGCCACCCTCAGATGCAAAACAAAAGCTTTGATGTTTAAAAGCTTTTAGAGGCCAGATGGTGACACTCATCATTTTGTGGGTGAGAAAACAACAAACAACCCAAAACAAACAAAACTAGGAATAGAAAAACAAAACAAAAAACAAAACCCATAACAACATAAAAAACAAAAACAAACAAACAATTTAAAAACAACTAGAAATAATGAATAAACAAGAACCAGCCCTCCTTCTACCCACCACTGCCAGGCCTCTGGACACACCATTTATCAATGCATATAGCTCTTTGTTGGGCAGTTTCTTCTGTGAATATTTTTAAATTATCTTACTATAAACTTAAGACATGTGCCGTTTAACAGCTTCCTCTGAGACTGAAACATTCCATCCTGCAGGAAGCTCCTTAAACAGGAAGGTAAAAACAACTCAAAGATAGCTTCAGCAAGTCCCTGAAACTCACCAGATTCACTATAACCCTCCCTGTCAGAGTAGGCAATAAAAACTGAGAGTCCCTCTCAGATGGAAGAGAACCAAACTGCAGATTAGACTCTTGAGACCTGACCAGCTTGCCTGGAAGAAGCAGAAACCAGCTAAGCTTTCTGGAAGAGGCTTAGACCAACCAAGTCACGTGGAAAGGACACTTTCTTTGTTGATCTGCTTGCAAGTTGTGCGGCATGTTCCAGATTCCCAGGTTTTGTGAGCTGTCACCCATGCTGGAGTGGGTTTTGGTGATATATAAAATGTCTCCATGACATTTATGTTCTTATAAGTAACCCCTCAGCTATGGTCCTGTAAGTAACCCTAATAAAACTCATTAGTTCACCAAGTTGGATTTGGTTGGTGTCCGTGCATTGGCTGTGTTATGGGACCTGGGTTGCATGTTGCATGTCCCTAGGAAAAGTTTGTCATGTAGCAACAGGAGCTATCTCTTTTCTTGTACTCTAGATAGAAATTTGCAGAAAGTTAGAAACCCAGTTCCAAACAATGGCTGTTCTGAGCTAGGGTCAGGGGACTGACTGCACAGGGAGCTATGGAAACTCTTGAGGAGAGAACAGTGCTCTGTTTATTAAGAAGGCATTAACTGGAATATGTACTTGCTAACATCCATCTAGTTTGTACACTAGTTAGTGCTTGTGTTGTATGCAAGTATATCTTAATAAATTTTATTTTTAAAGAAAAATGTAAGATGCAATATTATGTCTTATTCTTATCTCATACTACAACATTAGACTTGCATTTGCCCTGAATATTCTGAATAGTTTCCAACCCATCTCTCTAGCAGATGAGCCACTTGTCCACCAAGCTACTAAAAAAAGTGTCTTCAAAATGAGGCAGCAAGAGACAAATATACATTTTTGGGTAGCTATTTTAAAGATAATGACCTAATTAATTAAATAATATCCTCATAGGTGTGGTAAGAAATAATCCACGTAGTATCTAAAACACACAAAGAAAGAAATTACAGAGAGGTTATGACTGATCAAGAAAACAGTAAGCAAATGGTAGGTATCTTTCCTTACTCCCAAGGAAGTCTCCATTATAAAAGCACCCAGTATGCAGTTTAAGCAACTCAGCCCATAGTCCATTAGACTGGACCTTCTAATAGTTGCTGGAGAACAGTGGTGACTTACTCAAAAGTTCTGCCCTAAGAAGTCCCTGCCTTCTTTGGAAAGTCATGAGGAACTGAAGAATAAAATTCTAAGAAAAAGAGTCTCTCCTTAATTATAAGGCAAACAAAGATAAAAGCTGAGCATTTTAACATGACAAGAGAGAGCAAGCTTTAATTAACACTGTCTGGCACATAGCAAGTATTCAATAAATATTTGTTGACTGATAACTAGGAATTTAAAAGCAAGGTTTTTCTACACATCTGCGTGGGGAGAAAAGAGTCTAAAGCCCTATATTCTGCCTCCAATCCACACAGCTCAAGCACCAGCTTCCAGTTATTCATGAACATCTTATAAACCGCTTTCTCCTATAGAACACTGTTGTGACAGTGGAGTGAACCACCACTGCCTTCAGAAAGCCAAGTCTGATGACCTTGGCCACTCTCTTACTGGAAGTATATGCACTTAAACTCATCCTTGCCCATAGCGTAATATCCAATGGGGACCACAATTTTTCTGGCCATTCTTTAGGCCTCATTCTTTCCTTGGTATTAATAGATTACTCTTTACTGTATCAACCTCTGTTCACTACCAAAGGGAAATGCTTCTGTGTCCGTCCCTCTTGCCTGGCAGGTTCATCTTCCATAAGAAAGTGGATCCTGGCCTCAATTTTGACAGTGAATAAATAGAAGGCAGCTGAGAAAATGATACATTACCTCACAATGAGCTTTTCCTTCACAGATGATGAGGACACACTGGAATGGCCCATCTGTACGTTAGCTATAGTTTCTCTTTCCCTGGACACTATGGAATCTGTTATTACAGAGTATTTATCTACCGACTTCACAAATCATTTAACTAATAACAATTTAGTATATTAATACTCAGTGTTGTTCTTTCTCGACCAGTTACTGTCCAAAGTAGCCCCCAAACCCCACACCAGCCAAGGCAAAGCCTCTTCCCCATGTCTTCTATGTGTTTTTCCCTCTTCACATTCAGTCTCTTAGCTGTTTTAGATGTTCAGTTGTTAGTAGGTGAAACTGTTCTTAGACATCTCAAAGAAGACAGCTACATTTCTAATGACAGTAACTATTCTGGTATAGTCACTTGGGACTGAATGGAGACAGAAGCAACAAAGTACGTACTGTCTCTTGTGAGTGTATAGACCAAGAGAAGAGACAAATATGGGAGATGATCTGTCATGAGGACACTGAAAAAGATCATCATATTAAAGATAGAGAGCACATTGGAGAGAGATGAAGGGAAACAGGAGGACCAGGTAAAGAAAGCATCATCGAAGTTGAAATCTGAAGGATAAAGAAGTCTTGTAAAGATCTAGAACAGATCATGTCTGGTGGAGATTACTGTATGAACTATGCCCTCCAGGCAAGAAGGAATTGAAAGCTTTCCAAGAGAAGAAAATAGATCCAAGTAGACAGGAGATAAGAGGTCAAGGAGAGCTTGGAGAGGAGGGCAGAGGCTTGCCGGCCATGGTAAGCTGTTTGGATTTTTTTTTTTTTCTGAAATGTAAGAGAAGGCATAGGAGAATACAAAACAGAGGGAGAAGTCTGAATTCTTTTCAAGAGAGTTCTATGGCTTCTGGATGGACAACAAGAGCTTCCAAAGAGGAGTCTCACACTGAATTCCAGGTACAGGGTATCTACCAGCCTTGGGAGGAGAGAGGTCACAGTGAGGATGGAGAAGGGATCAGATTCGATGTGTGTCTAAAAGAGAGCATCTTTGGGTGCTGATTCATTGATCAGGGTGGGGGGCACCAAGGATGCGCCTCAAGGTCTGGCAACCAGTTGGATGGTGGTCCCACCACTTTATGTAGACATATTGTGAAGACAGAGAATATGAACTGAAGTTTCCTGAAAAGGCCACAACTACAATGGAGACTGTGTAGATCTACTGGCTGATTATGATTTGCCGATTCTAGTGAGTTTGGGTATTCCAGATAGAAAGTCACATCTTTCAGGGGCTATCTCTGATACCTTTATTAGTCATTTATCACCCATCCTGTGTCTAATCTAACATCTTTTCAACTATCAGATAAAAATATTTGGACTGTATTAAATTTGCAGGTCATTCACTTCCATCAACTCCAAAGCTAAGAATATCTTACAGAGACTATCTCCTTCAGGATTTGCTGTAACCTGTCTACCTAACATCTTCAGCAGTGTATTTGATGGATGCATCGACATATGACTATTAGTATATGATATATGATGTTATGTGACCTTACAAACAATTCTCATAACCAATTTTATGGGGTATGTCACTTGGGGAAGCATGAATCCATGTTTCTAGGCTATACTCAATCATATTGGCTCAGAATAAACTATCTCTTATTTCCTTTGGGTTGACATCTGTGTTTAACATCAACCAAGGTGATGGTGAAATGATGAAGATGACATTTTGACGACGTCTGAGGAACAAGCTAGGATAGACAACATCCAGCTTTCTCCTTCAAAGGCGATTCATGATCTGATTCCTGCTCCAGGTTCATCTCTACTTACCCTTGCCTCGTAACGGTGGTTAAACTAATCCCTGTCCTGCCATCAGGCAGCTAGCTTCCAGCTTCCAAGCCCCACTGAAACTGGTCTTTCTGCCAATGTCCACTGCTTCAAGTCCTTCTCATTTTTAGAACATATATACATCAACTCCCTAAGGAAGCCTTTCTTCACCCCAACTTGAGCTAAATACCACTCCATTGAGGTTTGAGATGTCTATGTTAGAGTTGTCCTGAATCCCAATGGGACCCTAGTTTGAACCCAGACCCATTCTGTATTTTATCTATAATGTCTTTGGAAAGATACTTAATCTTTTATGCTTCAGTCTCTCCCCTGCAAATCCTGCTCAACAGTTTCTATTCACTGGATGGTGTGAGGACTGTAAGACACAGTCTGGACAGTGTTAGCACAGGTGGGGCTCCATACATGTTAGTGCGTCTATGTTTGTCCATGTCTGTCTCCTCCAGTAATGTAAATTTTGCCCTGAGCAGACACCGTGCTTCATGTTATTGTATGCGGCACATGGAAGAAACTTAATAAACACGGGATGAATGATACCCTGAAGATGGCAAGTGAGACCCCTGCTCATTCCCTAGCCTTCACATCTCCCATCGCTCTAGGCTCTGCTTCAACCAATGTTTTCTGCTAAACCCCTCATCATTTCAGGATTTCTTCTTTCTAGAAAACTCTAACCTTGACTGGGGTTCCCTGTCTTTGTGGTTCCTCCTAATTGGAGGTTTTTCCCAGGTATAAACCCCTTGTTACTTGTCCCACAATAGAAACATAGCCTGTTCTCTGCACCTGGCCGACCTCCCCCCCCCAACCCCATATCAGTCAATAATTTCATCTGGATGCACGCCTTCTCATAATAATGTTATGTCTACTTTCCCTACCAGCTTGTAAACTCCTAAGTCCCACATCTAGTATTCATCTCATTTCATCCTCCAAACAGGAGCTCATGCATAGCAGATAACAGTTTAAATAAAGGTTTGTATAACCCAAGTGCACATGTCAGGACTAAGTTGGAAAGAAGGAAATACTTAACTGATTCTGCCAATCAGAGCCAGAGAGGAAAGAATGAAGACTTCAGAAAGAGTGTTCAAGTCTTTGGCTTCCCTGGGAGTATCTTTCAGTCATGGGCAGGACTATTGTAACTTAAAAGCAAAGACCACTCCTCTATTAGACTTCCAATCATTCTGCTCAAGCCCACCTTCTTTTTCTTCTAGGAGCTAAATAAACTCATCTCTTTTCTAGTTCTCATTTCTCTGATTTTCACCTCTGTTTTTCACATCTGCACATAGCCTGCTCTCTGAAAATATTTGTATCTACGTTTGCAGTGGTGGGGGCTCTTTGCTGATATTCATTGCTTCTGCAGGTTTACAGCTCAGGACACATAGTGACCACGTTCTGTCAATATCTTGTATATCCTTACTTAATTCTGACCTGGAGATAAGAACTCAACATACTAAACAACCAGGATGTTCAGTAGTTTGCTGTTTTGGAGGATGTATTTTGTTATATTGTTAAATATCAATTATTACCCAGGCTATGAATCAAGGACTACTTCTAATTTATTTTCTTAACTTTTAACAGTCACCAAAATGCAGAGCACATTATAAGCATCCAATCATTGTTGGAAATATAAATACATGGGTACGTAGATGAACGGATAAATGAGCATGGATAAGTTGAGCTCTTTTGCCCTTACTGGGCATGTGCAGGAATCTATAAAGGATGGAGCATTCCTGAATGTCATCTGCCCTCATGTATTTTCTCTGCCTTTGAATCTCAAGGTCACAGATGTTCCTGCTCATCATCTGTAAGTGCCTTTGCTCCCACTTCTGAGACAGGAAGTATTTGACCACACCTGTCTCCTCTACTCAAGTATTTTTGCTGTTGACATAATCTCAGATGCAGTACCTCATAATAAACATGGGACTCTTAAGATGTGACAAAATACCAAGAACAAAACAAAAAGTGCACACACGAAGTAAAACAAAACAAAAACCATGGAATCTGTTTTCTGTTGACCAAGTACTGCTGGGCATGGGGCTTGTCCTAGACTGTGTTTGATAGACCCAGTGTTATCCATTAGCATAAACTGATTTTCACTTTCCCAGCAGGTATCATTTGCAAATAACTTCTTGGCTAGTGGTGGAAATTTATATCCACTTCTCCTTCTTACTGCCAGGATTTTGTCTTTTTTGAACCTGTACATGGGTTGTATTTGCTGTTGCAGTCTCTGTAAGTTCATATCACTGCCTTGTAGTCATCTACCACCTCTGGTTCTTACAATTCTTTCACCTCCTCTTATGTATAGATCTCCAAGCCCTGGGGTAGGGTCTTGACACAGACATTCCATTTAAGGCTGAGTGCCCCAAAGTCTCTCACTCTCTGGACATTGTACAGCTGTGGATCTCTTTGTTAATTACCATATACTGCAAGAAGACAGTACTGTCATGGGGGTTGAGTGATGCTCTGCTCTGTGAGTATAGCAATAAGTCTTTAGGAATCATTGTATCCCTATGTTCCTTTAGCATAATAACAGTGGTAGGTTTTCTTCTGGTCTATGACCTATATAGTCTCAAGATCACAACCTCTGTTAGTGTCATATATGGGTTTAATGTCATGAGTGGGCCTTAAATCCAAACAAAAAGTAGTTGGTTACTCCCATAGAATGTGCTAGTACTTTACCAGCATAGCTTGCAGGCAAGTCTTTGTTGTATTTTTCATTTTATTGCTTTTTTCTCTTATTTATTTATTTATTTTAGTTTGTCCATTTTGATTTTTGAGTTGTTTTCTGAGAGAGACAGAGAGAGAGAGAGAGAGAGAGAGAGAGAGTGAAGTTGACAAGTAGAGAGGTAGGGAGTTGAGGAAAAGAAAGAATATGATCAAAATATATTATATAAAAATTAATGAAAATTTAAAAAAAGAAAGTGAATATTGGCAGCATTGAGGAGAGATGTAGGAACACATGAATAATCTTTATTCCTCTTTTAATAATGGATACAGCACAGTCTGGTGGTATCTTAGAAAACTTGGAATAGCTCTGCCTCGGGACCCAGCCATACCACTTTTGAGTATACATCCAAATGATTCCTCACCAAATCACAAGGAAGTTTCCTCATCTATGTTCATAGCAGCCTTATTTGTAATAACTAGAAATTGGAAACAACCCAGATGTCCCTCACCTGAAGAATGGATTAAAAAACTGTGGTACATCTACACATGGAATACTACTCAGCTATCAGAAGCAATGAAATCACGCAATTTGCAGCCAAATGGATGGAACTAGAGAAGCTCCTCCTGAATCAGTTAACCCAGACTCAGAAGGATGCACATGGCATCTATACACTTATACTTGGATGTTAGCTATATAGCACAGGATATCTATACTACAACCAATGCACCAAAGGGAACATGAACATAGACTTTTTTTTTCCTGTCAATGAGACACTTTACCCTAGTGGGGCTGCCTTGTAGGCCCCCAATGTATGAGGAGGATCTTGGCCCTCATATGACTGCTGAACTGGGGCAGGGGACTGTTATGTAGGGACACTCCACTCCAGAGGAGTGGGATGGAAGGGATAGGGGGTAGAGGGTGGGAGGGCAGGATTGGGAGGGGTGGAAAGAGGACACTGTGATGGAGATGTAACCTGAAGTAATAAATATTAAAAAAATAATGGATAGAACATACGAACAGAGATGTGGAAAGAGGCACGGGACTTAGATAAGACTACACCAAATAGACAATACAGACATACTTAGAACATTCCACTCAGAAGTCACAGAATACACACTTGTCTTGGTCATACACAGACAATTTTGGAGAGATCACAAGTCAGGTTTTTAAAAGGGAAAGAAGCCAAAACTGTACAATGAAAAAAGGACAGCATCTTCAACAAATGGTGCTGGTCTAACTGGATGTCAACAAGTAAAAGAATGAAATTAGACCCATACTTATCACCTTGCACAAAACTTAAGTCCAAGCGGATCAAACACTTTAACATAAGGCCTGACACACTAAATCTATTAGAAGATAAAGTGGGTAAAACCTTCGAACTCATCAGTACAGGTGACAACTTCCTGAACAGAATACCAACAGCTCAGGATCTAAGACCAACAATCAATAAATGGGACCTCATGAAACTGAAAAGCTTCTGTAAGGCAAAAGACACTGTCATTCAAACAAAACGGCAGCCTACAGATTGGGAAAAAAAATCTTCACCAACCCCACATCTGACAGAGGGCTAATATCCACAATTTACAAAGAGCTCAAGAAATTAAATGCCAAGAAACCAAATAATCCAATCAAAAAACGGGGAACACAGCTAAGCAGAGAATTCACAGAGGAATCCCTAATGGCTGAGAGACACTTGAAGAAGTGCTCAGCATCCTTAATCATCAGAGAAATGCAACTCAAGACAACTCTGAGATTCCATCTCACACCTGTCAGAATGGCTAAGATCAAAAGTTCAAATGACAGCACATGCTGGCGAGGTTGTGGAGAAAGGGGAACCCTCCTCCATTGCTGGTGGGAGTGCAAGCTTATATAACCACTATGGAAATAAGTCTGGCAATATCTTAGAAAACTTGAAATAGCTCTACCTCAAGACCCAGTCATACCACTTCTGGGTATACATCTGAATGATTCCTCACCAAATCACAAGGACGTTTCCTCATTTATGTTCATAGCACCCTTATTTGTAATCGGTAGAAACTGGAAACAACTCAGATGTCCCTCAACCAAGAAATGGATAAAAACAAACAAACAAACAAAATGTGGTACATCTACACAATGGAATACTACTCAACCGTCAGAAACAATGAAATCATGCAATTTGCAGCCAAATGGATGGAACTAGAGAAGCTCATCCTGAGTGAGCTAACCCAGACCCAGAAGGATGCACATGGCATCTATTCACTTATAATTGACTTTAGCCATATAGTACAGGATAACTATACTACAGCCAATGCACCAATGGGAACATGAACATAAACTTTGTTTCCTGTCAATGAGACACTTTGCCCTAGTGGTGCTGCCCTGTATGTCCCTAGTGTATGAGGAGGCTCTTGTACCTCATATGACTGCTGAACTGGGGCAGGGGACTGATATGTAGGTACACTCCACATGATGGAAGGGATGGGGGTAGAGGGTGGGAGGGTGGGACTAGGAGGGGTTGAAAGAGGGTACTGGGATGGAGATGTAACCTGAAGTAATAAATTTAAAAAGGAGGGATTGGCATAATGACTTGCTACATTACATCTCTGACCTAAGTAGGATCCATCCTGAAGGTCACTGTCCTCTTCCTTGGTGCCTATGCTTCAGTCATTCCTTGTAGCCATTATCCTTTTCTAGGTGAAGATAGCTTATGTTCTGCTCAGATCATTTTGGAGCCTGATCATTTCTTTCTAAGCATTAACACACCCTCACAATCTGTTTGCTTCAGTCACTTTCTGACTGCCAAAGGATATGAGACATCACTTGGAATCGTGCTCCAATGACTCCTTTAAGGACTCCTCTTGCTGGCCATCTGTTCAGCTGTAGCAGCGTATTCAGGAACTGTTCTGATGTCTTAGTCTAATTCACTTTCTGTGCATGACCTGCCCAACAGAGTTTATTTACACAGCTACTGTGTCTGTGGATTGGACCTGCTCCAGGAAGCCTGTGTTGGTTGGTGACTAGGAGTTGTCACTTGATGTTTATTGGAGCGTGTGTCACTGAATCAGAGGATAAACCTGATGACAACAGAAGGGCCAGATCTCACACCTCAAAAGGTAAGTACACTGTGCCATGAATTTAAAATATTTTGTGTTTTCTAAACCTTAGTTCCAGTTTATTCCTTTCTACTAAAAATAAGCACATTCTTCAACTCAGCCTCCTAAGTCCTTTTAAGTAATGTCTGTGATCTATTTGTGGACAAAGTAGGGTTTACAAAGAAAAGTAGGGCAGCTCTTATTGCTCTCATGTCAGGGCAGGGACACCTTAAATATCATCAATGACCCATTTCTCATAAATGAAAGTGTGTGTTTGTAACTAACCTCAAAGAACTTTACACAATGTTTCCTTCTGGTGCAAGTGTGGATGTCTCAGTGAGACCCACAAGAATTGTGAATGGGGATTTGAGGACAGTCTTGACTACTTCAAGTTTATCTTCTCATGGAAAAAGCCAGCACTTTTAATGCTCAGTTGTACCATAGATGAATCCACACTTCAGTAGAATCAATGATAAATACTACAATAATCTCCTTCCAGCTGCACCTTCTGGGAATCCAAGGCACTGCTATGCTCCCTTCTCTAAAGGAACATTGTCTATTCACAGAAAATAATGGTGACCAGCTCATGAGCTGCAGAGAAAGGAAACTTGGAGCAGAAGAAAAAAAGTAATATAATACAGTATGGTTATCATTAGAACAAATTCATTCAGAACATAAAGTTCAGTCAGGGATAGTGGCATATGCCTGTAATCTCAGGAAGGAGAAGCAAGAGGACTTCAAATTCCAGTTTAAAACAAACAAACAAAACATAGATGAAAGAAAGGAAACAAATCATTTAAAGCTGTCTTTCTTTGAATATGGTGACTGGAAGTAATACTATAGATGATACATATTGAAAAAAGATACAGGAGCTGGGGAAATGGCTCAATGGCTAAAAATTAAGTGTTAATTGCACAAACCTAGTGACCAGAGAAGGATCTCTAGAACTCCTGTAAAAAGTCAGATTCAGCAGCATGCGTCTGTAATTCCAGCATTCCTATGGTGCAGTGAAAGAAAGGAGAATTGCTTGGAAACCTACAAGCACTATGGAACAGGAACAGAAACAGCAGGGAGCTTACTCAACAAGGTAGAAAGTGAGAACTGACTTCCCAAAATTGTTCTCTTATCACAACATAAGCCAGGACATGTTCCCCAGCCACTGATTATTTATAGGTAGATGATAGGTAGATAGTAGGTCCAGACTAAGCTCCAATGTGTAAAGACCAGACTCTGTCTTACCTTCTGCATCAAGTAGGTTTTTGATTTCTCCCTGTCTTAGTTTGGATCACTACTGTTATGATGAAACACCATGAGGAAAGCAACTTGGGGAGGAAAGGGTTTATTTGCATCACACTTCCATAACACCTTACTGGCTTGCTCCCAGGGCTTGGTCAGCAGGCTTTCTTATAGAACTCAGGACCACCTCCCCAGGGATGGTTCCATCCACAATAGTCTGGGCCCTCTCCCATCAATCACTAATTAAGAAAATGCCTTGTGGCCCTTTCTATAGCCTGATCTTAATGAGGCATTTTCTCAATTGAGGTTCCCTCTTCTCCAGTGACTCTACCTTGTGTCAAGTTGACAAAAAAACTAGCCAGAACACCCCCAAATAATGCCTCCTATGAACCATTACTTCATTTTCATCTTACCTCAGCTCAACTTCTGATTTCAAAGTTTTTAGGTTTTGTAGTTTAAGATATATAACAGTTGGAGAGAAAATGATTTGGGGGTTTTCTAAAAAGCCTGTGTTTTGAATGTTGAAATCAAAGGTCTGGGAAGATTTACAATATGATGAATAGATTTGAACAACAACAACAAAAAAGGACTTTAGCCTGAACCAGTGTTTCCAACCCCACCTCACCCTAAATCACGATCAAAGCTGGTTTTCTAGGCTAGAAAGGGAGGGGATTAGAAGGAAAGGGAGGAATCTATACATAGTTATGCTGCTATTCTGTGGACTAGGGCTGAGGCTAATGTGAGGACAGAAGCCACTAGGGTTGACAGAATTGACCAGGAGCAATTTCAGAGCACAAAACTTAAGGATTGTTTCCTGTGTCAATCCCAGGAAGATCATGGCCTCACGGATGCTTCTGGTGGAGAGTTCCTTGGGAGTAATAGGGACAGATGTGGGCACCCACAGAGGACTGAGGCAACTTTCTCATTCACCTCAGAGATAGGCAAGGCAGCCCCAAAGTCCTTGCTGCACAAACAGTGAGACCATGCACTCCTATACCAAGAGCACAGATGAGAAACTACCCGGGATTTACATCAAGTGTGGACTCTGGATAGAGGAGAAGAAGGAAGGAGAAGCCCCTACCTTCCACCATTGTTGGTGCTTCTAAAATGTGGTTCACCAAGATCATGTTTTATTTGGTGCATTAAGAAATGCATTCATGTAAGTTTCCTTGCAGCTTTGTTATGGGGTGCATGCCTAGAACACTGGGTTGTCCAGGATGACTGGTTTGCTTGCCTATCTTCATGGGTCCTTCTCTTGTCCTGCTATTATGAACAGCTTGAGTACATAGACCACATGTTATTTTTTTTAATGTTGCTGATCCAAGGTTGTAAAGACATGGGTAGTTGGTAAACATAAGCTAAGGAGAAATTTTGCAGTTATAAAAGGTTGTGGTGTTTGGATACATGAAAACGTGTGAATCTATAAGTGATATAGACGGACACAGTGGAGGACAAATGTGTGATTCAACTTAAGTGAAACATCTGGATGTGAAGGTTTCAGGGATAGAATGTTGATTAAAGGTGACTAAGGGGTCTTGGGGGAAAAAGAGAGAGGTTAGTGTTTCTACCCAGCTACCGCCTAGTTAGATTCATTTATGACATGGCAGTCAGTGGCATACTCAGATTCAAGGATTTGCTTTGAGTACAAGGAAGACTTACCAACTATAACAGAGAATGCAGTTTTTGACAAAGTCAACATCCATGCATGTGAGAGCTAGCATCTCCTCTTGATAAATAATAAAAGTGAACTCTTGTTTTTCCACATTCCCCAAAGATTAAGGCTTTGAGAACCAGATCCTTAAGTAAAAACCTTAACAATGTTTGAAACCTCTGCAATCCATAAGATGAAGTAGAAAGTCAGATGATGTATCCCAAATTCCCCAAATAAAAGGACTCCTGCCTTGGGCAAACTCCAGGAATTCTTCAATAAGTACTGCTTTGTTCACTTGTGAAATCTTGAATTAAAGAGATATTTCATAAGTAAGACTAGATTTCCATTGCCACTTCAATGACCCTGGGGAAAATGAGGTGAGAGACAGTGGCCTTTCTCATGTTCCTGCAATGAAGCCCGTGCAGAGAGTGCTATGAATCAGTACAGAGAGGAATTTGCCATCTGTGAGCTTCAACCATGGAATGAATGAATGAATGAACGAACAAACGAACGAACGAATGAGCAGGCAACATAATGAGCTTTAACAAAAATCTCCTAGGGGCAAATTAGGTCTGGAAAGTCATTCAAGTCACACAGGATCCTTCTGATTTCATGGTCACCAAAAAAGTCTTTGAAAAAGGAACCAATTCCTTGAATCTGCAAGTTCAATGAAAAAAGAAGTGACCCAAACAGCCCGCAATAACTGCCACAGCATGGTGTCAGTGGGTGTGCCAATGGCTCTAGGAAAAGAACTCAGCAAACTCTACCCATGTTCTTCCATGTGACTGTGAACAACTTGGCATCTCTAAACCGTGGTTTCTTCAACATTTCAATTTTTGTATGTTCTGATTCTCTTTTCAAATACCCATTTTGCCATTCTTCTGTTTCAAAACTCCTGATAATGAAATCCTAAAAACACAAGGATTTTATAAATATTGTTATATTTTAAATGGAAAATGTTCTTCCAAAAGCCCATATCTCTCTCTCTCTCTTCCCCCATATATATATGTGTGTGTGTGTGTGTGTGTGTGTGTCTTTGTACATATGTATTTATGTATGAATATGTATATGCTTTGCTTTTGTTTTGAAACCTTCCTTTTGGCTTGTTGAGTTCCTGGCAATTCTTTGAAACGTCTATGACCTAATCGTTAGGAAGATCACTCTGCTCCAACTCATACTGCCAACAGTTTGACAGAGAACTAACCGTCTTTGTCTTGCACTCTTCCTGTGCCTGGACTTTAATAATTCAGCACATATTAGCTTACTTTTATCTGCCTTTGTGTCTGGTTCTCTTCTGGCTTGGAAGCTGCCTAAACATAAGAAGCACATTCCTTCACTTTTGTCTGCTAACATCATAGTTAAGTCTTCAAACAAACATCAAGAATCTACTATATGCCAGACAAAATGTTAAGCATTTGGATTAAAAAAGAAACAAGGTTAAACACTATAATTGAGGAATGTGGCGTCTGGTAGAAACAGATTATTGAAGTAGAACAGGCAAAGCACATACTCGAAGACTTTGTTGAAGTAAAATATAACGTTTAATATTGATTATCTACTTGATAGGACCAATCTCTGGACATTCTATGTGAGGATTCCTAAACTGTGTTAATTGAGGTGGGACGGTCCATCCCACGGGGAGCAACATTCCGTGGGCTAAGGTTCTGGACTGACTGCACAGGGGGAAATGAGCTGAGCATCAGCAGCTCCCCCTCCCCCACACCCCTTACCTCATTTCTCATGTAGCCCTCTCCCCCACAGACTCCTGGTCCCACCTCTGCTTTTTGACCATCAGTGAAATGTGGCCAGTTGCCCATGCTGCCATGTTTTCTCCTTTGTGATGAACTATACTTTTGAACTGTGAGCCAAAATAAACCCTTTCTTAAGTTGCTTGTGTCAGGCGTTTTGTGGCAGCAACTTGAGAGGCAACTAATGCATAAGTATTTCCTTCTTCCTTTAGAGTTCATCAAAATCTCAGATATATTTTTTAATAAATGTGGAGAAGACCACAGACTCCAAAATCTCTTTCCTGCTTGTGTTTAGTTCCCAGGTTCAAAATAGGTGACTGAAACAAATGATTCAATGGAAGGAACGTTCCCTCCCCATCCGAGCTGCTGAACTCTAAGGAGAAGGCGGTTAACTGGCCCCGCTAATCAGTTCCTGAGACAAGGACTAACACAATAATGGACCAATAATGAGACGGCTCTTCTGAGGCCTGCTGCAGCTGGTTTGTAAAGTATTAATCAGCTATGAGTCAGTGGGTAGGGAATATTAAGAACAAGGTTCTCTCTTAAATAAATTATTTCCCTCTTACTCTGACAATCATAATTGGTGTATTTGAAAAAAAATTAATACACTAAGTGGAACAAAGCTCAGATTTTGAGTCATTCTAATAAAATCCCTTGATTAAAATATCAAGTTATCATGTTTGATATTATTAAAGATTTACAGCCAGGAATAATAACTCAATAGACTGCATGCCACATTAAAAAAATGTCATGGTAGTAGGTAACAATTTAAGATTTTTTTCTGGAAGGATCGTACTTTCTAAATCTTTTGTATAGTTTCTTCTTGAAAACATTTCTGTCCTGGTATTATAATTAGTCTTTAACTGGAATTTTCTCTTTGACTTCACTGAAAACAATGTCTTTCCATTTTCTTATTACTTGTTACATCCCAGGTGCAATTAGTGTTTCCGGCTAGTCACTTCCTATCGCAGTTGATGCCAAGATGTTCTAATGCATGGTAGAAGCTTTTTTATTTGGGAAAGACGGGAGGTACAACAGTGAAGTTTGAAACACAGAAGTAGACTTGGTTCTGAACTGCATGCCTATAATGAGAATTAAAGCAAGTATAAAAACTACCCCAGATGGCAGAGCTGGGTGTTAGTCTGGAGTTTCAAACATGTCCACACCTGATTCGAACTCTATGTATTTGGTTGGTGTAAAAAAAACATAGCTCACTCGTCTATTACAGTTAGACTTTCTTTCTATGTGATTGATATCCTACACCAATATTTGGTATGCACCTAGAGAGAACATGACCTCTTAGTGTTTATTTTGGGGATTAAGCTAATTTTTTTTTCTAAATAGAAAGTATTTAGTTTCAATGTAGAAAATTTAAAAATGCGGGTTAACATATAAGACAGATATCCAGTCTTATTCCACTAACATATCAGCTTTGTTACCACGATGACCATCATAATGAACAAAGCTTATATCCACCAAATATATGAAATTACCCGTATGCCCTGTTAGCATTGTATATACATATGAATTCTGTAAATTAATGCTCAAAAAATTATTACAGCATGTGTTAGGATTTTTAAACCAGTGTAAGTGATTCACATTTATTCTTATGATGTTTCTGTGGTTTCTTGGGGGTTTCAAGACCAAGAGTCACATTTCCTGGACACCGTGATCACAAGTTTTGTGAGTGACTTACATCTTGCCATCTAATGGCATACTGTATCTCTGGACTCTGGAGACAGTCGAGACTCAGAGATTGTTCATGTTCCTAGTACATGGAATATGAGACTTATCAGAAGTTAGTTTTATGGCAGCCTCCAAATCGCTTTCTAGCCCTGTACACAAGGCTTAGGCAGCTAGATGGGCTAAGTTTCCTATGGTCCCTCACTCATATCTTATATTCCCCGTGGCCTGAGGCACAATTGTAAAATGTTTCCTTGACTTTCTTCATTTCTTCCTACTGTTTTATAAGTTCCAAACTATAATTAAATACTTTCTATTTTTAATACCTGGGATGGATCTGTTTCCTGATTAAACCCTTACTGTGACAGAAAAATATTATTCCTAGGGTATTCTCTAATACCAGGTCTTTGTTCATCTGGCATCAGTAGGGTGTCTGGCAATTCAATTCAGTTCTCATAGATTATGTCTGAAGTTACTGTCAGATCCCAACTGGTTAAATGGCTCCTCACCCTAAGGCTGTCCACACTTGAAATGGCAGTTGCAAGAACCAGACTACCTGTAGTTCTAACCAATTAGCAATAAATCGGTGATCCCTACAAACTTCCTTAGAATAATTTGTCAATTATTTGCTGGAACAATTTGCAGAACTTTGGAAGGTGCTTTATCTAGTAGTACTGGTTTACCACAGAGGATGCCACTCAGGAGCAACCAAATGAAAGAGAGGAGCAGGGTAAGGTAGGAATGGTCATGGGGCTTACACACCCTCCTAGTGACTTACTATATTTGGCAAGCTGGAAGCTCTCTGATATTCAGCTTTTATTGAGACTCAGTTGTTACAGGCAAACTAATGCCCACTGATAACTGAATTTTCTCTCTGCTTGGATGGGGCAAAGCATGGGACTAAGAGTTCAATGTTCAGCTTGTGCCTTTGTCTTTGTGATGACCATTCTCTACCCTAAAGCTTAGTGGAGGGGTAAGAGTCATCTAAAGAGCATAAACTCAGATATAGTGAAGGGAACTTGTCAATAATAAGATGATCTATCACCTTTGTCTCTAGAGAAATTCCAGGGTGTTAAAGTTTTTTACCAAATGCTAGGGGAAATTGCTTGTGTGTGTGTGTGTGTGTGTGTGTGTGTGTGTGTGTGTGTGTGTGTTGGAATTTCCCATTATATTATAACTCCTGTATCATAATGAAGGATTGGAAGAGATTTATAAGAAGTCATTTGGGGATACCAAGGTTGAAGGAGTAAAAGCTGGAGCTGCTTCCTACTGGGTCTATATCTTGCAGCAGAACTCAACTGCTGTGATAAACTGTATCTCACTTTGGAACATTTTATGTCAATCTACATTTTATACATTTTTACCAACCTATGACTCATACCACTTCCAAAATGTTACAATGCTCTATTTTTAAATGATAGTATGAGGATTTTTACATCATTTATAATTTTCACTTGCAGGAGTTGAAGAATATTCTGTTGCTAATATTTAGCATATTATATTTTAATGGTTTCTTAATATTGGAATTTTGGATGAGTTGAAATTTTTACTTTTAAATAATGATAAAATGCTGTCTCAGTTCTCAGATTTTGCCTACATTTCCCTAAATTTCATTTTGTATCAGAGAGAGATTCCTAAAAATTGAATTACAATATCTACAGGCTACAAATTACTCTAAGATTCTGATATTAATATCCATCATACGGACTACAACTATGTAAAATATTTTTAATTGGTAAAGATTGATTCTTTGAGCCATTCTATTTGAGCCAACTAACCAATACCCAACGACAACAAGCCCCTGATTTCAAAAAGTCAGACTTAATTGCCCAAAAAATCCCCATCTAGAGATGGAATTTCCTGGCCACCCATGTCCACCATGATGGGAGTCTGTGGTCCTTGACTTTGTGCAGATCCAAAGCAAGCTGTCACAGCCACTGTCACTTCATATGTGCAAGTGTTCTTTAATGTCTAGAACAATGTTTCACTGTAGTCGTTCATTACTTCTAGTTCTCACAGACATTCTGCTCCCCTCCTCCTTGATGACCACTGATCCTTGGGAGGAGGTATGTGTGTCATGTAGACACCCTGTTCAGGGCTGAGAATTCCCAGGTTTTTTTTCTCCTGAACCTTGACCATTTGTGAGTATCTGTTAATCTGCTGCAAAAAGAAGTTTCTCTGATTAAGATTGAGAGATGTGCTAATTTATGGGTATAAAGTCTCATCTTTAGGAGTCAGTTAATGCTATATCCATCTAGCAGAATAATAGTAGTAGCTTCTCCCCTGGGGCCTAGGACATGCCTAGATTTGGGTCCCATTAATGGTACAGGCATGAGGTCTTTTTGGGGTTGCTGTGTAAAGAATCATTTTGTTGCAAGATGCAGCCCCTGAGAGGTTACTTCCCCATTCACTAGTAGATGGTCCTGAGCACATAGCAGCAGCACTACATGGGTTCCATGGGAAGGGAGAGAGATGATAGAAATAGAGACAGAAAGAGATACAGAGGAAACTGGAAGAAATATTGGTGGTGGAGATAGGCAGGGAATTGAAGGGGAAGAAATGGGGATGTACTTAATCAAATGCATTGTATACATGTATCAAAATCTCAATCAATAAAAAAAGGGAGGGACTCAGACTTAAATCTGATGTTTTCCATGGAAGAAAAGCAGTGACATAGGATGTGCTGGTTGTCATTTTCATCACACAGGATTTTCATCACGCAGGCGAGCACTTCTTACTCATGCTTATATTCTTCTGTGAACAATAAAACATCTGGGACCCCAAGGTCTAAGTTTCAATTCATTTAGATTCCTAAAATTTCATTTGCAAACTTTTGCCAGCAAGAAATGGTATTTCCTATGGTAACACATTCAGGGCAAGCATGTCCTTTTGCTCTCCCTAAGCCACCTTGGACCAATGAATCAGGCTGGTCCTTATTTATGCAGCTTCAATGTCTTCCAGAAATTTGTTAGAGGTGAAAATCTATCCAGATGTAGTCAACTGGAAACTATGGAGATGGGCCCCAACAAACTGTAGGCTAGTAAGGTCTAAGTCTGTATGTGTGTTTATTTCTTTGCCTTTGGTCAGTGTTTCCTTTACTACCTCCATGCCATATATTGCCAAGATATTTTGATCTTGCCCATGCTTCCCCCAAGATGCTCCTTCTCATCTGGGTTCCCAGGTAATGCATTAACATGGTGGTGTTGACACCAGGACTATCTTGCTGAAGATGCTGACTGCATTCAGCTTCTCCTGCTAGAAAATCCTGCAGTCTCCTTCTCTGCCCCATCAAAGAAGCTTTCAACTCTGTGAGAACTTGGCTGAGTTATGGCTTGATTGTTGCCTCATATGGAATAAAATCATATGAGACTAGAGACAGGAGCATCACTATTGACACAAAACATTGTACACATATCTATGCAAATATAAATATATGTGGGTCACACATTTACATATAGGCAACTTTATCATTTTTGAATTGTCAGGATGTCCTAGTTTGGGATCTAAAGAGAAAGTTGGACTTTGAAGTTATTTTTTCATGATGCATGAAAGGCCTCTGAGTATGTATGGCCCCTGCAGGCTAATTCATTCAAATTCTTCTAAATTATAGTCATTACTAGCTGCCTATCAGGTTTTTTGAATTGATTTAGCTTTTAAATTAAATATATCTGTCTTTGTCCTAACTAGTAGTGTTTGTGACACCATCATTTCGATAGGCAATTGTGTACTTTTCTAGTAATATTAAAATAAATATATAAATATATAGTCATTAAAATAAAAACACCTACTTTTAGAAGTATCATGTGCACCATATTTTAATGAACATTAAATGAATTAATGGCTGTTAACTAATTAATTAATGATTAATTTGGTTAATAAGTGATTACATCTTTCCATTGGGGAATACCAGGAATGAATGCAGCCTGACTAGAGAATATATATTAATTAACATATGAAAAAAATCTCATGAAAATAGAAAGGAGCAGGCAGAGTGTTTGAGACTAAAAGCAAACTGAGCTATCAGGTAGTACTGAACCGTAGTTTTGAACTCAAGTTGTTTTTCATGGAAGCAGAGGTAAAATATTCTGACACTGCCATACATGTATAAGAGCATTAGGCAATTAATTAATTTCTCACCATTAGACTGAAACAAGAGAAAGAGGCTAGAATACAGTAATAAACTAGGATTTAAGATGTAAATGATAACTCAGGTTTACATTACTCTAGATACAGATTCTTATACATAGAAAGAGATATAGCTGTGTGTATGTAGACAGATTAGTATACAAGTGTACATTTCTTTGTTACCTTTGGGCATCTGAGGGAAACTACCTACTAGTTTTAGCAACAAATTTTAGTTTCTAGTGCTAGTCCCTAATGAAAAGAACACAGACTCTTTAAAGAAACATTTCTGTACTGGAAGGACAGAGAAAGGAATATTCAACATGAGCCTGGAGCATCTTGTGCTGCCAGGGAAGTAAGAGTCCACAGTAGTGTCTGTATGCCAGGCAGGCAGACAGGCCAACTAAAAGAGCTCCCAGTGGCCAAAGTTGACATCATTTCATCAATATAATGAAGGAGCCTCACAATATTAACCAAGGTCTAGAAATATTCATTGGTCCACACTGATACAAACAAGTAATTGAATAAAGCGGGAGTTGGAAAGAGGCCAACGTCCCCACAGAGAAGACTTTAAAAAGTGTGGTGCCAATAGGCCACCAAAGGTCAAGAAAATGACAGCCTGCATCCTGTGGGCTGTACATGGTGAGCTCCTTTCAGATCATACAGCAGACAAGGGGAGGAAGGCAGCTTTCCCAGAGAGAAGCTGATTGGCATGGCCTCAGGCAGGAGGTCAAGGTCCACATCAGTTGTCATCAATGATGCTGAGAGTATGTGCCCACAGATGGATGGGATGAAAATGGTACTGTACCTCCATGATCTTTCTTCCCCAAACCCAAAACCCACATCCAATCATGAGATGAATATCACACAAATTCCAGGAGTGGGTGTTCTATTACTATACCTATCTAACTCCCATAAGACTGTCAAAATCATTAAAACTAATGCAAGCTTAAGAAATTGTCATAGCCAAGAGTAGTCTAAGGGGACCAAATGTAATACAGAATACTGGATAAGATCCTAAAACAGAGAAGGAACACTAAAAAAAAAAAAGAAAAGAAATTGCAATAAACTATGGTATTTAATAATAGTGTACCCTGCCACACAGTGTTTATTAGTTGTGATAAATGAACCAGTTCTAACAAGTCAGTTCTAAATCAATATGTTAATAAGGGAAACTGAGTAATAGAAACCCTTATTCACTCGGTGTTTGTGCATATTTTAAACTCTTCCAAAGTACAGAACCTAACTGCTTCATGAATGGAGGCATGGAAGTCAGAAGACTATCATCAATTCTGCTGCACAATTCTTTAGTAACGAATCTAAATGGAAATATCAGTTCAATAACTCCTGACACCTTTAAGTCCCTGAATGTGGATGTTTAGACTATAGGACCATCCAGGCATTATGAGGCTAAGTGTGCAAATGGTGAGCACTTCTTGTAATAACAGTAGTTAACATTAGTGCAATGCATAGCATGTCTCGGACATGAGAGATATAGAGTTCAACATCAGTTTTATCTTTGAGAACTTCAGAATTTGTAATGTAACCTGGCTAATGGCAATTTTTTATTTTGCTTAGAATATACCTGTGTTCCAGTTATCTTCATAGCTTCCAGTATCCTTGGACAGCCATGAGGCTGGTGGATATCTGCAAATGCCCCTTGTCCTCCTTAGCAACCTGAACATATGGCTGCTTCATTCCTGAAGCAGCTGATCATAGGACCATAGGCTGTTCTAACCGGCAATGACAGTCATCCACACATAGTGGCTTCTATACAGATGTCCCTGACTCAAAACTCCTTTAGAACTGAATCACAATAATAGAAACAAAACAGCTTTCTTTCCCCAGTGCCCCGTCTCCATTCAGCAACCTGCCTGAACCCTGTATGTCTTCATGTCTTCTTCTTGTTATAAAAGAACTTCTGATTCTGTCTTTCTATGTTATTTAGATAATAATTATAACTCACTATTTTATGCTCTAACAGTTTGAACAAGCTTCAAAAATCTTCTCTGCTTTTTTTTTAGTTAAATGATTAGTAAAAAGAAAGTTTAAATGTCTTTTATTAGGCAAATAAATAGAAAACTTGATTAAGTCTAAGAATCACAGGAATAAGAATGAATATATATATATACATACATACATATATACATACATACTTATATATATTGTCAAACATATATATTCCAGGGAAGTTGTTAATGAGTAAAAAAATTAAGTTGGAGTCATCAGGAGTTCAACCACCAAAGGAACCCTCCTTAGATAAGGTAGATATCCCAGTGCAGGGTTAGGCATTATTCTCAAAGAAGTACAAGCTTAATGGCCAATTAAGGGCATTTGTTCAGCTTGACATCCTCTTTTGCTGTTTGCTGCCACAACTAGGAATGTCAGAAGCTTTTTTCAAAGAAGCTAGCTTTGCACAAAGGAGATTTTGCAGTTTAACATCTAATTTAATATGACTGGCATACGGAAGATACTGATTTGATGCTCGGGCGATAACTCAAAGGAAAGAGAGATGAGGTGTTCAGACAAAAAAAGCACAGAGATTGATGAATGGCAAATACTGACCATTGACCATTTCATGCCACGAAGACACATTTTTTTTTTAAATAATGACTTTCTCTAGTTGCAAAGAAACTACAGGTAGCTTGTCATTTGGGTGCAGAAAAAGAACCCAGAGAAGGAAGGGAAGAATGTAGCTATATTCAGATTACCACAGTGTTCTTCCCTGCACTACTGTTATTTTAAAGAACTGCTGTATTTTGTTAAGCTCATTTTTATTCTTGTGTTATAATTCTAGCTCAGTGACTAGTCTATGAGTCTGGAAAGAACAGAACACTAAAACTGTCCTTTGTAAAAAAAAAAAAAAAAAAAAAAAACCTTTACAAGTGGGCACAATGAGCTTAATGGCATTAACTCCTAAGTTCATGCATGTACAGGCTTGAAGGGTAGTGTCGCCCATGCTCAGGATACCAGATGCTAGTATAATGGTGGTTATTGGGTTATTGTTGTTTTTATTTTTGGAAATTCTTTCATCAAGGTGCTAACTTTGAACAGTACAGACTTTGAATTTTCATAACATCCTAGGTGCCGGAATGTTCTCCTTTTCTGTGACAGGCACCAGGGATAAGATGTTGTACAAGATGAACAAGGTCTATGCCTCTAGGAAATTGCATCTCAATGGAGGGTGGAAGGAAGCAAAGAAAAGACATCATTTTGGCAACTGACAGTGGCTGCGAGGGAGCAATTCATTGGGAGTGTCCTCTTATATAAATGGATTCTCTCCGCAGTAATGGAGAGGAGGCAGGTTAGAGCTATAGGAAGTGCCAAACAAGGGTTCTGGGGCAGGAGAGAACTCAGAGGCTCTAGAATGGTGCAGGCTTGCTTCAGCAAGTATCAGAAGATAGGCTTCCCAAGAAGAACATGGCTCAGAATGAGCTCTTAAACAAGAGTGAATTCAGATGCAGCTGGAGGTTCAGATGCACTTTAGGCAGAGATGACATGATCTCCTGTTTGGAGAATTTGTCTCCTGTTTGTGAGGACAAAAGTGGCACATGGGGACCATTGTACAGGTTGTCCAATACTTGAGACAAGAAGTAAGAACAGCTTACACTCCAGGTGATGTGTGGGTGGGGGAGCGGGGGGTCTTTTCATTTGGATATGTATTAAATGACCCCTGAATATCAGACATGTTGCGTGGGTCTCCCCTTTTCTTGTTTCCACCTCTATTCCAGCATTTCAGTCATTACCCTCTCATAGCACACACTGTGTTGTTTTTGTTTTCTTAATGGTTTATGACCATTCCTCTCACATGCTAAATTGTGAGGTCTCAGAGGACATGCAAAAGACATAATTTATCTTTCTATTTGCAAAACTGAGCCCAGTGGCTGGCAGTTACTGGTCTCTCAATAAATTACTGCATTTTTGAGTTTAATTGAAAAGTTGAGTTGAATTCAAGGCTGCTATCTCCAATTCTCAGGAAAAGAGCTTGTCATCAGGAGTTGCCAAAGTGGCTACAATTCACCTTTTTGAAGCTACTCAAATAATTTCTTCCTGACATGGTATGATTTGCTGCCTGCTTATCACAAATAAAAAATAGCAATTAATAAGGACAAACTTAGAAACATGGTTGGCTAAAAAGGCTTATTTTTTTCAAGTACCTGTTATCAGTTTTACTTTTTAATCAGGAAATAAAGTGATAAATTTTTTAAGTTGTCATCATTCATAATGGCCTCTATAGCATCCAAGATTAAATTTTTATCTTTCTACATTAAAATTTCTAACAACTTTATGTGGTACTTTCTCCACCAAAACTAATATTTTTGAATTTATTTTTCTTCACCAAATTCTATCACTTGAATAATGAAACATGATTTATTTGAAACAATAATGGTCCCACTGAGAAAGCAGACCCTAGCCCCTGGAATAAGTAAATGTGACATTAAATGGAAATAGGGGCTTTCATTATGTTACAAATATTGACATGGACTTATGTCAGATTATTTGAATCGCAAGAATCCTGATGGCTGAGAGGCAGAGAAAGATTGAATACATGAACACCAGGCAGTGTGAGCATTGAGCAGAAAGAAGCTTAAGACACTATCCGCAAAGACTGGATTGATGGAGCCACATATACCAAGGAATTGTGGCCGTCACCAGAAATAGAAGGATGAAACAATGGTGACTCCACTGGGGTGTCTACAGAGAAAATGATACTATTGATATTTTCCTTTTCACCAGAGATTCTGGTTTCAGGTGTCCACCTCCAGGACCCTGAAAGAAAATATCTGTGTTGTTTAATGTTTTCAGATGTGTGACTGTCAGTTACCAAAACCAAAGGAAAGTAACACAGTCATCCTCCGTCCTCTTCAAATTCTGTTCTAGACAGAAGGTCTGCTTTCTGTCCTTGTGTTATTTTCCATTTCATATCTCTCTCTATCTATCTATCTATCTATCTATCTATCTATCTATCTATCTATCTATCT
>CAJQZJ010033886.1:1496906-1584186 GCA_907164525.1 Lophiomys imhausi | reverse complement strand
GGGACTGGAAGGGCAAGTAGGGAAGGGATTGTGATTGAGATGTAACTTGAAGAAATAAAAAATAAATTATTTTAAAAAAAGAAAGAAATGAACTTAAAGGACTACATTAACTGTTTGTTACATTTGGAAGGAGGATAGTTAATTTTGTGGTCAGTTGCCTTCTTAACCTTAACTGCAAAGCTCCCCAGGAATATTCTCCCATTTAAGGTCATTGGAAGGAACATTGTAGACTTTCTGCAGCTAGGTGCATTGTTTCTGCTCTTTTCTATGAAGAACATTTAGTATAGAGTTGTTTATGTGGATATGAAAAGGGTTAGAATTTCTTCAACTGCACATGTAACTCTTCCTTTATTCATTACACCGTGAGTTTTTCAAATGCCAGGCTTTGGAAAAATAACAGCCTATTTTCTCACAAAAATGGATATGTGGATGTCAAAATTCCAGCTGTCTTTATCATTTCGTGTGTTTTTCTGACACCTTTCCATCTTATAAACTAACGATTATGCAGGGAAGCCTAATGATTTAGAATTAATAATACAGACAGTAATTATATCCTCCTAGTTCTTACTCTTACAGAATTTGCTTCATGATCAAAATATGTGTTATTGAAGGAAGATGCTGTGAATTCTAATGTTGATCTGCTCATTGTAAATTTTGGACCAGGAAATTGAAGGTAAAAAATGACAGCCGCACAGCTCTCTTTCTGCCACCAACTAGGCTTTTCCATCTTTCTTGTTGTTGTTGTCATGGTTTGAATATGAAATGTCCCCTATAAGCCCATGAGTTGAAGGCTTGCTTCCCAGACAATGGGAAGATGGGTATATCTGAAGGAAACTAGTCACTGGGAGTGTGCCCCTGAAGTTAGTTCCTGGTTCCCCCTTCCCTTCTCCTGTCCACTATCTGTAATCAAACAAACAAACAAGCTTCCTTGCCACACATTTCCACCACCATAATGTTCCAGCCAAGTGTAGGGCCCTTATCCAACTTTGTCCCATGTAAGTTGGTTCCTTTGCTATTTTAGTCACAGCTGCGTAAGTGTGCTAGGCACACTAGCCTTTCTGCTCTTGGCCACCACTATCACCTCCTGTCACTTGCATTCCATGTTCATTCAGTCACTGCCAGGCACTGAGGGAGTGTGTATGAGGGCTCCTCACTCTCACTGATGCTTAGCTAAAGGAAACACCAGAGAAACACCACTACCCAACCACAACAATGGCGAGTATACTGGGCAAGCAGCAGCAGCAGCAGCAGCAGCAGCAGCAGCAGCAGCAGCAGGCACTTACTGAGGTATCTGGTGTTGTTTAAAAACCAGCACTTAATTCAGTTAGTTTCCTTAACAGTCACAGTAATCTGTGCTGTTTTAGCCTCAGCTTGTGAATTCAGGAAAGACCTTTCTTTCTTGTTTTCCCTTTCTTTCTTTTCTTTCCTTCCATCCTTCCTTCCTTCCTTTCTTTATTTCTTTCTTTCCTTCTTACTGAGTATCTCTTTGTGCCACTTGCTGTCCTGAAACTCACTATGTAGACCAGGGTGGCCTTGAACTCACAGAGATCCAACCCACCTCTACCTCCAGAGTGCTGGGATTAAAGGCATATATCACCACACCTACCTGCTTGTTTTATATTTTAAGAGAATGAAAGAGAATTCTGAGAGGATGTGGCAGCAGTAATGGAATACTTATTACAAGATATCAGAATGTATTCCATCTAAGCATTGCAGAACCTGCTTTCAGAACCCCAGGAGGCTCTCTTTAGGTTAAAGTATTTCCTAATTAAGCATATAACCAGCCTCAGGGATCCTGTGTAGAATGGCTATTGAGACCTGTAGAGCTGTGCACCCAGGAGCTGCCTTCAAAGTCACATACAGGGCCTGACATGGCATGTCAGTGTGCTGTTCCTTGCCCGGTGCCTTCATTCAGCAGAATATGGGACCAGTGAAGGGAAATGCAATTTCTTAGAAGAGTTTCTAATTCTGATGCTGTTTTGTTTAGACAAGATTAGATACTACTAACCAAGCATTTTATCAGTTTGATGGAACAATTCTTTTTTTTTTTTTTTTTTTTTTTTTAGGTTTTTCGAGACAGGGTTTCTCTGTGTAGCCCTGACTGTCCTGGACTCACTTTGTAGACCAGGCTGGTCTTGAACTCACAGAGATCTGCCTGCCTCTGCCTCCCGAGTGCTGGGATTAAAGGCATTCACCACCATGCACAAGCGAACATTTCATATTAAGACACAGAGTTTAAAAAAGTAAGATTGTTTAGGACCAGCCAGATGGCTCTGTGAGTAAGGCACTTGCTTCCAAGACAGGTGATTGGAGTTCAATCCCTGAGACCCAGATAGTGAAAGGAAAAGATCAATTTAGACAAGATGTCCTCTGACCTCCACATGTGCTGTGGCATGTATACACACACACACACTCACACACACACACACACACACACACACACACAAATATGCCAGACACATACAGAGTCACAGACAAACACACACACACATACAAACACACCGACACAGCACAGAATCACAGATAGATACACACAACAGACACACACACACAGAGAAACAGACAGACAGACAGACAGACACAAACTAGACAGATACATACACAGAGTCACAGACAGACAGACACACACACACAGTAGACAGACACAGAGTCACAGACAGACAGACAGACACACAGTCATGGACAGACAGAAAAACACATGTACACACACAAAGAGAGAGAGAGAGAGAGAGAGAGAGAGAGAGAGAGAGATACACATGCACACACTAAATAAATTTATAGAGCTCCTTTTAAAATTAAAACCTTTTAGTTTGTCATGAGAGACTCTAAAGAGCTTTATGGCTTGGAACCCAGGTCTTTCCTCAGGTTCCCTACTTACCACCTGTTCAGTTAACTAACATTTCTAAGCTCACTTCTTCCACTGTTGAGGGAGGAGAAACTACATGATAGTATGATCAGAATTTGACGAAAACATGTATCATAGAATCTTTAGTGCTCCATACGTCATGAGTAGTAAATAACATTACTAGTAATTAAGATGAAATAAAAAGCTAACGAGGTGAGTGAAAATAAAATTCTGTTTTATAATTTTAAGAATAAATGAATGGCTTCCTCACACCTAACTCACTTGGAGCCCTGCCTGTACCATCCTCTCCCTACTTCAGACTGGCTTCATTTATTTCCCTAGATGGGTTCATGCAATCCTTAGCTATGTTAACATTAGTGCAAACAAGCCTGTATTGAATTCTGCTGTGGATACCAGCCCAGTTCATTTAATGTTTTATTTTTCTGTCCCTAAGGCATTCCTCTGAAATGAAACAAGAATCAGAAGAAAATACAAGAAAACACAGGACCTATTTCCTTCCCACTCTATTGCAAATTCCTTCCTCTGGTTCTGTCTGAGAGCAGCAGCCTGTGGCCCCAGAACTCCATGATGCTAACTTGTAATTCCATGTGATGCAATAGATTAAAACTTCCCTAGAAACATAACAATATAAGATATAAGTTAGGGAATGCTGATATAAGTGTATAGGGGCTGGAGTACTGATCACATCCTGTTCCTGACAAGACACACCAGAAGAAGTTGCTTCCTTTCCAGACCACCACCCTACAGGCTGGGCAGTGGAAGTTAGAGAAGTGCCTGAATGGATGGCCAGAGGTATAACTGTGGCTGGTCCTGGAAGCAGCTGTAACTGCTGTCATGACATTAAACACAGCCAGGACTTGTCTAGGCAGGTAGCCCAATAAAGACTCAGAACAGTGTGTGTCTCTCTGTGTGTGTTATGCACACATACACTGGGGAACAGACAGCTGCAGACTGGTTCCAATGAGATACAGAATGGCATCAACATGACCCAGACTGCTGGCACCCAATGAGGCTTTGCTGCCAGGACAAGTAGAGCGCACAGGGAGGTGTGTGATGAGTGACAAATGACCTGAAGGCCAGTCTATGCCATCCAGCATGCTCAGGTAACAACCTGCACTGGAGCTCCACCCCCCTCCCTCATGCCCTAGTGCACTGACGCCTCTGGCAACTGGACATTTAAGAGCATCTATTTATGGCACACTCAGCACTGTGGATTAAAATGTGTTCACATACTGATATCGGAGAGAGAAGGTTCCAGTGAGAATGGCCTGAAATCCTAGGTTACCTCATGTGTGTTGCATTCTGTAAGCCCTTACTGTGTGGATTTCTGAGCACTCTGTCTGCTTCATTGTTGTCGGAAGTCAGGACCAGTCCTGGCAGCAAGGGTAACCACTGCTGTAGAGACCTGCACAGGATTGGGTAAATACTGCAGAGGCCTTTTTCCACAAAGAGAAGAGATGGGATTGCTAGTGGGAGGGGCTGCTTAGTCAGCATAGAGGGCTGTAAGTCCATTCTGTAGAAGATATATCACTGACTGGAAACTGCCCCCACGTGATCCCACCAGCTGCTGACTGTTTGAGAAGCAACAACTGTATTTCTATGTGCAAATTCCAAGGAACATTGACTTCCTGGGGGATATGGAAATGGGGTTGACTTTAATCTCTATCAAAGGTTAAATGATATTTTAAATCACCATTGCTAAGAATCACAGTGGGATTCACTGACTGCTCAGCTTTCCTTTGTGTCTTTCAAATTAAAAAAAAAATAGTGTATTGTTCAAATTACTGGCTCTATTAGAAAAATATTGTAAGGCTGCAAGAGGGGGCCTATGAATCTCCACTGTGACTGTGGTATGCTGCTAATGTTCAACACCTAGCAGCTTGGGAGGAAAAGCCTTGATTTGTAACATTTATTGATTTCCACGGGATAAATACTTACAGAACACCCCATTTCAAGCTAAATCTGGGATATCTCTGAGCTTAGAACTCTGAGGAGATGCTTGTTAACCCATCTTTACAGCAATTTTATGTCTGAAACATTAGCCATCAACTCTCTCAGCTGGTACAAGCCCTTAAATCCACCTCTCCAGGATGATGATGGACACTCGTGGGTGTTTTCCATAAGGAAGTGTTCCCCACTGGGACAACATCCGAGAAAAACAACTTGAAGATGATCCTTTTGGGCTCACAGTGTGGGAGGGTTCAGACCATCGCACCAGGGAAGGAGTTCTGAAAGAGCACAGCATTTTGGTTCACATCAGGGAAGCCAGGAAGCAAAAATAAGAGAGAGTGCTCCATTTTTAGTCTACCTCAGTGGTTCTCAACCTGTGGGTCATGACGACCCCTTTTGGGGTTGAATGACCCTTCCACAAGGGTCGCTTAAGACCATCATAAAGCAGATATTTACATTATGATTCACAATGCTAGCAATAATTTTATGGTTTAGATCATCACAACATGAGGATATTAAAGGGTCTCAGTATTACAAAGCTTAAGAACTACTACCTAGATACCACCACCACTGTGGGTCTTCCTCCTTAGCTAATCCTCCCTGGAAACACCCAAACAGACACACTCAGCCGTGTGCTTTAGTCATGGCCATGCATCTTGAGCCAATAAAGTTGACAATGAAGAGGAACAATCACAAGGATGGGCCTTGTTTACTGGATATCCAAACAGATCTCTTTAAGCTTTAACTTTGGGTACTTCCCACATGAAAGACAAAAGGGCACACAAGCAACACTCCTGAGAGTTTGGGCTTAGTTTATCAGTCAACTCATACATTTCTTCTTGAGTTCCAATATAATATCTGTATTGTTAAGGGGGTTGCTAGGGTCAGAGCCTGGACCGGACCCTCCTGCCCCTAACAAGCCAATGAAATGGAGAATAATGGTGAACAGCAAGGAAAGAAGACTTATTCAAAGTGTCCACAATGGGAAGAGTGGCAAATGAGCCAGTCCAGTGGTCTCTCACACACATCATCCTGTGGTCCAGATATGAAGTTTAAGTTTGAATAGAAGGCAAGAGGCATGCTTAGCTTAGAAGATCTTTCAAGGCACGGTTCCACCCACCATCATGGTCTCTCCTGCAGGGTGGCTGACAAGTTAGAACTGAATGAAATTCTCCCTGAGAGACAAGTTTCCCCCTCTGGTGCCAGGGTCCAGCCTTTTCCTTTTTCCAGCAGGTAACTTGCTGGGAAAGTTCCAGTTCTTGGGATCCATTGTTTCTATAGTCTGGTAGGCAGGGTGGGAAGACATACTTTTTAGACTATCTTCATTTTTTTCTAGAATGATCACAATATAAGACAGTAGTGTGGTGGTTTAAATAGGAATGGTCCCATAGACTCATCTGTTTGAGTGCTTGGTTCATAGGGAGTGGCACTATTAGGAGGTGTAGCCTTCTTGGAGTAAGTGTGGCTTTGTTGGAGGAAGTACATCATTAAGGGGTGGAATTTGAGGTCTCAGAAACTAAAGCCTAGGCTTAGTGGCTCACAGTCTTTTCCTGCTGCCTGTGGATCCAGATGTAGAGTTCCCAATCCCTCTCCAGCACCATGTCTGCATGCACAATGCCATGCTTCACCACCATGACAATAGTAGACCAAACCGCTGAAAGTGTAAGCCAGCCCAATTAAGTGTTTTCCTTTGTAAGAGTTGCTATGGCCATGGTGTCTCTACACAGCAATAGAAACCCTAAGATAAGTGTTAGAGTCAAACTTGGCAAGACACAGTGACTCTCTGTGGCCCATTTATTCAGCTGTCTAGTATTGCTGTGTGAATTCACAGGAGCCACTGAGTGGCATTTGGAAGGATCCCTCACTAGTACTAGTGATGGGTTTGTTTTTGCAGTTGAGCCAGGGATTTCCAAGTTGCATTGTGTACCGGTTATGAACACAAGTGTGATGGCTATTAACTGGAGATAGATCCCGTTTCTTCACAATTGCCATATGACCTTCAGCAGGTTCTCTCTTCTTTCTGGATTTCTGTCTTGTCATTGTAAATTGAGGATAAAGTTTTTCTAGTTTGTGGAGTGTGAGGACTGAATGGATTCACCTATGTGAAGTGCTAGATTATCACATATATAATAATTGCTGATATGTATTGGTTCTTCTCTGATTAGGTAGATCATGTTGCATATGTCAAAACAAGGAAAAAAGTACTGCTCTTTCAAAAAGCAAAGTCAGAAGCTCAACTGTGAGTGACAGCTAATTATATATATTAAAAAATCATATTCAAGATGCCCAAGCTAAGCCTCTTGGATTAATCTGACAGTATCCCAGTACGTTGCTTAAAATGCTCCAATGTGCTTCCAGCCCTTCTGGGACCTCTCAGCTTCCTGTCCAACTCAGGTACCTCACTGGTGTTGCAACTTGTCTCTCATAGACCCACATGTTTAAACACTGGGCCTTCAGTTGGAGACACTATTCAGAAAGGTTGTAGACTCTTTCGAACAGTGCTTTTCAACCTTCATAACTCTGCAACCCCTTAATGGTGGTGACCTCCAAATATAAAATTATTTCGTTACTACTTTATAACTGTAATTTTGCTACTGTTATGAATCATAATGTAAATATCCGATATGAAAGATAGTTGATAGGCGACCCTTGTGGGGGTCGTGACCCACAGGTTGAGAACTCCTGCTTTAGGTAGAGCCTAAAGGAGAGCCACATTGGATGGAGTGAGTCGCTTGTGGTTTTATGCCCACTCTCTGCCACCTGGTGACAGCAGTACTGTGACCATTCTCCTCACACTCTTGCTTCCATTTTCAGCACTGACTTTGTGATAGACGCCAGATCTTAGGACTCACAAAGAGGGGCCCAACCTGCTACTTTTGCTCCTCACAGGCCCCCTCTTTGTAAAATGATGTGAAAAGATGCACTTAGTGCCTATTCATGCAACTGTCTGCTGTCTGTAAGTGGATTTCCGCTCCCCTATGAACATGATAAAACAACAAGGATAGTGAAGGAGAAATGTCTCAGACTAAACTTAGAGTTGATGGAATTTAATGAAATGATGCTTATGTAGCATCTGGTACGTAGTAGGTAGTCAATAATTAATAGTGTCCCTGGAACACTGGAGAGCTCAATAATAAATAATTTACTCCTTTCAAGATCACAGCGTTATTTTTCACTTTGAGGCAAGATTTGGCAGTTGGATTAATTGATACTTGCCATGTATTTCCCTAAAAGTTGAAGTTTTGATTATACAGAAAATTTTATCAAATGAATTCAGAACTACTGAGGTTGCTATTTATAAAGATTCCCACCAGAGGGCACAATGCAAAAGCCAATGGCTTCTCAGTCACAGCAGTCAGCCCATTTACCCTGAGCAATTATCTCACTGTGTACATTTGGGAATGGAAGCTCAGTTTCCTCCATGGTGACAGTGGTCCCTGCCTTCTCAACAGCCATTGCAATATAACCCATACTCTATTCTTCATGTTTAGGGTTTGATGGATTCTGGAGTCCACAATAATTTTGCCCAAGTGGCTTTTCACACCTGCTGTACAGACAGGCCTTTGAAAAGGCCCAACTCTTTGTCCCAGCAGGCAAAGCGATCATAACTTTGAAATGATTTTGAGATTTGAATTTGGAAAAACAAATGGGGGTGTCTCTGAGCCCATTTAAAATCAGTTCTGATTCTACGCAGCTTTAGAGAGACATAAAAGTATGTTCTATATTTACCAGCTTGTGTTGTGCTATGAGTCTAGTTTGTATGCAAATCCTTAGAACTCTGAGAAAATGTAATGTTCTTCCATATTCCAAGGAAAATCCATCACGTTAAGAATTTAAATATCTGTTCTTTAAATCTAAAGTCTCGCGAGACCAATTTTCTATGGCTTTCTACAAATGTGTGTTGGCTTAAGGACAGGGTTTTTTTTAAAATTTATTTATTTATTGCTTCAGGCTACGTCTCCATCATAGTGTCCTCTTTCCACCCTTCCCAGTCCTGCCCTCCCACCCTCTCCCCCCTAACTCTTCCATCCCACTCCTCTGGAGTGGAGCGTCCCTGCATAACATTCCCCTACCCCAGTTCAGCAGTCATATGAGGGTCAAGAGCCTCCTCATACACTGGAGGACTACAAGGCAGCACCACTAGGGCAAAGTGTCTCAATGACAGGGAGAGAAAACAAACAAGCAAACAAAAACAAAACAAAACAAAAAGTCTATCTCTATGTTCCCTTTGGTGCATTGGTTGTAGTGTAGATATCCTGTACTATATAGCTAAAATCCGACTATAAGTGAATAGATGTCATGTGCATCCTTCTGAGTCTGGGTTAGCTCACTTAGGATGAGCTTTTCTAGTTCCAACCATTTGGCTGTAAATTGCATAATTTCCTTGTTTCTTGTAGCTGAATAGTATTCCATTGTGTAGATGTACCTTAGTTTTTTAATCCATTCTTCATGTGAGGGACATCTGGGTTGTTTCCAGTTTCTAGCTATTACAAATAAGGTTGCTATGAACATAGATGAGGAAACTTCCTTGTGATTTGGTGAGGAGTCATTTGGATGTATACCCAGAAGTGGTATGGCTGGGTCCCGAGGCAGAGCTATTCCAAGTTTTCTAAGATATCGCCAGACTGACCTCCAGAGTGGTTGCACAAGCCTACACTCCCACCAGCAATGGAGGAGGGTTCCCTTTTCTCCACATCCTCACCAGCATGTGCTGTCATTTGAGCTTTTGATCTTAGCCATTCTGACAGGTATGAGATGGAATCTTAGAGTTGTCTTGAGTTGCATTTCTCTGATGATTAAGGATGCTGAGCATTTCTTCAGGTGTCTCTCAGCCTTTAGGAATTCCTCCTTTGTAAATTCTCTGTTTAGCTCTGTTTCCCATTTTTTAATTGGATTATTTGGTTTCTCAGGGTTAGGTGGGAAAAACCCTCGAACTCATTGGCAAAGGTGACAACTTCCTGAACAGAACACCAACAGCTCAGGACCAAAGACCAACAATCAATAAATGGGACCTCATGAAACTGAAAAGCTTCTGTAAGGCAAAAGACACTGTCATTCGAACAAAACAGCAGCCTACAGATTGGGAAAAAAAAATCTTCACCAACCCCACATCTGAAGGAGAGCTAATATCCAAAATTTACAAAGAACTCAAGAAATTAAATGCCAGGGACAGGGTTTCTAATGCTCTCTGTCATTAGTACCAAGGGAAGTACTAACACAGCTCTCCCTCATTGGGTGATGGTAAAATCATCACTCATCTTCTCAAATTAAATTTTATGTAAAACATTTATCCCTAGTATTTGTTCTTGACTCTGATTTAATGGACTTATACAGTGGAGTGACCACTGCATAAAAATCATCAAATCTAAACAAAAGATGGGGGAGGCGCTGAAAACAAATACTAAGGCATTATATAGTTAACTCTTCAAGTCCAAGGATTATTTTTTTTTTGCTTTTTTTCCTTTATTTTTTATTTCTTCAAGTTACATCTCAATCTCAGTCCCCTCCCTATTCCCCCCTTTAGTGACACCCTCCCACTCTCAACCCCCCATCCTCTTCCCTTTCTTTTTAAGTTTAAGGTATATCTTATTTCCCCCTACAGTTTCCCCTTTCAGTCCAACAAATGGCTCTTTCTCTTATAATAATAAATACAATACAGAACAACAGAGGTAATTAGGCCACAGTTATGAGGGTTATATGGTTTAGCATACATTCCCAATGTCGAGTCCATATGTACTTGACACCTGACTTTAACATTCTACTATCTAACCATCTCCATGAGTTTAAAGTTCTATATCTAACTCAATATTCATACTAACTTGCAACACAATTTTAAAAGCATCTTCTTAGATCTATAACACTCTCTTGACTCCTAAACAACTCAAAATTTAATTATGAGACTCTAGCTATCTGTTCTTCAACCACCTCAGAGACCTGAGAGAGATAAATATATCTGATTTATAGGAAGTACAGGGCCTGCAGCTTCCAAAACTAAGAAATGACATACCAGTGGCTGCCTGGACAGTTCCCATTTTCTCTCCATACATTACAGCATCGATCTTCAGTCGTTTGGCCCCGTTTCTCTGACAGACATTGATTGTAGAGCAGGGGTTATGAAGGACTTACCTACCCTGTCTTGGCAGAGCTAGGCTGTTGACTTACCTGCTTCCAAGTTTTGTCCTTTTTGGACAGCATTCTGTCTACAGTTGGAGCAAGGGGCTTTTCCTACCAAGAGATAGGCTTGCAACTAATTCAGTCATCTCCCACTAGAGATTCTTCGATGCTCATCTTCTACTTGGGGTAGAATAGGGGGTGCTGTCAGGAGTTGATATGTCTCCATATAAAAAAATCTAAAGTTATGAAAACATCTTTGAATGCCATATTCTGCAGATCTCTTTAGGTTTTTGAAGAGGCCCTATCTATCTCTTATATTAGGGTAAGCAGATGTTGCTTGTCTCTTAGCAGCTTTACTTCTGATTAGCTTAGAAAATAACTATAATAGGCTGTCATAGTACCTAACAAAATGGCCAGCTTGCATAACTATTAGTTTGCATTTCTTAATTAACCTAAACAGTTTATGACAATTAGTAGTAAGAGGCCGAAACATCACATTTCATTTTTTTTCTTTACCTCCTAACCCTTCCATCCCATTCCTCTGGGGTGGGGTGTCCTTATATAACAGTCCCTCATCTCAGTTGAGAGGTCCTATGAGGGCCAAGAGCCTCTTCATTCATTGGGGGTCTACGAGGCAGTACCACCAGTGAAAAGTGTCTCATTGCCCGGGAGAGAGAACTACTAAACAAACAGACAAATAAGCAGACAAATAGATAAAAAAGACTAAAAAATAGAAAAAAATAGAAAAATATATTAAAAATAAATAAAAAAATAAAAATTAAAAAATAAAAAGTCTATGTCCAAGTTCCCTTTGGTGTGTTAGTTATAGTATCGATACCTTCTACTATATAGCTAAAATCCTACAATAAGTGAATAGATGCCATATGCATCCTTCTGAGTCTGGGTTAGTTCACTCAGGATGAGCTTTTCTAGTTCCATCCCTTTGGCTGCAAATTGCATAATTTCATTGTTCCTGATAGCTGAATAATATTCCATTATGTAGATGTACCACAGTTTTTTCACCCATTCTTTGGTTGAGGGACATCTGGGTTGTTTCCAGTTACTAGCTATGAAAAAAAAGGCTGCTATAAACATAGATGAGGAAACTTCCTTATGATTCCGTGAAGAGGCATTTGGGTGTATACCCAGAAGTGGTATGGCTGGGTCCTGAGGCAGAGCTATTCCAAGTTTTTTAAGATATCGCCAGACTGACCTCCATAGTGGTTGCACAAGCCTGCATTCCCACCAGCAATGGAGTAGGGTTCCCCTTTCTCCATACCCTCGCCAGCATGTGCTGTCATTTGAGTTTTTGATCTTAGTCATTCTGACAGGTGTGAGATGGAATCTCAGAGTCGTCTTGAGTTGCATTTCTCTGATGATTAAGGATGTTGAGCATTTCTTCAAGTGTCTCTCAGCCATTAGGGATTCCTCCTTTGTGAATTCTCTATTTAGCTCTGTCCCCCATTTTTTGATTGGATTATTTGGTTTCTTGGCATTTAGTTTTCTTGAGTTCTTTGTAGATTTTGGATATTAGCCCTCTGTCAGATGTGGGGTTGGTGAAGATTTTCTCCCAGTCTGTAGGCTGCCGTTTTGTTCAAATGACAGTGTCTTTTGCCTTACAGAAGCTTTTCAGTTTCATGAGGTCCCATTTATTGATTGTTGATCTCAGGTCCTGAGCTGTTGGTGTTCTGTTCAGGAAGTTGTCACCTGTGCCAATGAGTTCGAGGGTTTCTCCTACTTTTTCTTCTAGTATCTTTAGTGTGGCCGGCCTTATGTTAAGGTCTTTGATCCATTTGGACTTAAGTTTTGTACAAGGTGATAAGTATGGGTCTAATTTCATTCTTTTACTAGTGGACATTCAGTTGGACCAGCACCATTTGTTGAAGATGCTGTCCTTTTGGCTTCTTTGTCAAAAATTAGGTGACCATAGGTGTGTGGGCCGATTTCTGGGTCTTCAATTAGATTACATTGATCTACTGGTCTGTTTCTACACTAATACCATGCTGTTTTTACTACTATTGCTCTGTAGTACAGCTTGAAATCTGGGATGGCGATACCTCCAGATTTTTTTTTTTTTATTGTACAGGATTGATTTAGCTATTCTTGGCTTTTTGTTGTTCTATATGAAATTGAGAATAGCTCTTTCCAGGTCTCTAAAGAATTGTGTTGGTATTTTGATAGGGATTGCATTGAATATTGCTTTTGGTAGGATGGCCATTTTTATTATGTTGATCTGACCTATCCATGAGCATGGGAGATCTTTCCCTCTTGTAAAGGCCTCTTCCAATTCTTTCTTCAAGGACTTGAAGTTCCTGTTGTACAGGTCCTTTACATGCTTGGTTAGAGTTACCCCCAGGTATTTTATATTGTTTGTGGCTATTGTGAAGGGGACTGTTTCCCTTATTTCTTTCTCAGCCAGTTTGTTTGTTGTATAGAGAAGGGCTTCTGATTTTTTTGGATTAATTTTGTATCCAGCCACCTTGCTGAAGGTGTTTATCAGCTGTAAGAGTTCTCTGGTGGAATTTTTTGGTTGCTTATATATACTATCATATCACCTGCAAACAGTGATAATTTGACTTCTTCATTTCCAATTTGTATCCCTTTGTTCTCTCTTAGTTGTCTTATTGCTCTAGCAAGAACTTCAAGTACTGTATTGAAGAGATATGGTGAAAGTGGACATCCTTTTCTTATCCCTGAGTTTAGAGGAAATGCTTCAAGTTTCTCTCCATTTATTTTGATATTGGCCACTGGCCTGCTGTATATTGCCTTTATTATTTCTAGGTATGGTCCTTGTATGCCCGTTCTCTCCAGAACTTTTAGCATGAAGGAGTGTTGGATTTTGCCAAATGCTTTTTCTGCATCTAGTGAGATTATCATGTAGTTTTTTTCTTTCATCTTGTTTATATGGTGAATGACGTTGATAGACTTTCGTATGTTGAACCATCCCTGCATTCCTGGGATGAAGCCTACTTGATCATTGTGTATGATACTTTTGATGTGTTCTTGAATTCGGTTTGCTATTATTTTATTAAGTATTTTTGCATCTATGTTCATGAGGGAGATTGCTCTGAAGTTCTCTTTCTTTGTTGGGTCTTTGTGTGGTTTAGGAATCAGGGTGACTGTGGCCTCATAGAATGAGTTTGCAATGTTCTTTCAGATTCTATTTGGTGAAAGAGTTTGAAAAGTATTGGTGTTAGCTCCTCTTTGAAGGTCCAGTAGAATTCCATGCTAAAGCCATCTGGCCCTGGGCTTTTTTTGGTTGGGAGATTTTTAATGACTGTTTCTATTTCCTTAGGGGTTATAGGGCTGTTTAATCTGTTTATCTGATCTTGATTTAGCTTCGGTAGGTGGAATCTATCAAGAAAATTGTCCATTTCACTTAAGTTTTCAAATTTGGTGGAGTATAGATTTTTAAAGTAGGATCCAAATATTCTCTGGATTTCCTCAATGTATGTTGTTATTTCTCCCTTTTCATTTCTGATTTTGTTGATTTGTGTTTTCTCCCTCTGTCTTTTAGTTAATTTGGCTAAGGGTCTGTTTATTTTGTTGATTTTTTTGAGGAACCAACTCTTGGTTTCATTGATTCTTTGTATATTTCTTTTTGTTTCTAAGTTGTTGATTTCAGCCCTAAGTTTGATGATCTCCTGCCTTCTGCTCCTCTTGGGAGTGTTTGCTTCTTTTTTTCCAATACACCCAGTTTAGCTGTTAATTCGCTAATATGAGCTGTCACAATTTTCTTTTTGAAGGCACTTAGTGCTATGAACTTTCCTCGTAGCACAGCTTTCATTGTGTCCCATAGATTTGGGTATGTTGTGTCTTCATTTTCGTTGGATTTTAAGGAGTCTTTGTTTTCCTTCTTTATTTCTTCCCTGACCCAGTGGTCCTCTAGTAAAGAGTTGTTCAATTTCCATGTGAGTGTAGACTTTCTGTTTATTCTTTTGCTATTGAAGTCCAACTTTATTCCCTGGTGGTCTGATAAGATACAAGGGGTTATTTCAATTTTCTTGTATCTGTTGAGGCTATCTTTGTGTCCAACTATATGGTCGATTTTGGAGAAGGTTCCATGAGGTGCTGAGAAGAAGGTGTATTCTTTTGTGTTTGGGTGAAACGTTCTGTAGATATCTGTTAGGTCCATTTGGTTCATGATCTCTGTTAGACTCATTATTTCTCTGTTTGGCTTCTGTCTTGATGATCTGTCCATAGTTGTGAGTGGGGTGTTGAAGTCTCCCACTATTAAAGTGTTTGGATTGATGTGCGATTTAAGTTTTAGAAGAGTTTCTTTTATAAATGTAGATGCCTCTGTTTGGGGGCATAGATGTTCAATATTGAGATGTCCTCTTGGTGGATATTTCCTTTAATGAGTAAGTAATGCCCTTCTCTGTCTTTTTTTATTAACTTCAATTGGAAGTCTATTTTGTTTGATATTAGGGTGGCTACTCCAGCTTGTTTCCTGGGTCCATTTGCTTGGAAAACCTTTCCCCAGCCCTTTACTCTGAGATAGTGTTTATCTTCAATAGTGAGATGTGTTTCTTGTATACAGCAAAAAGATGGGTCTTGCTTACGGATCCAGTCTGTAAGTCTGTGTCTTTTTATTGGCGAGTTGAGTCCACTGATGTTGATGGATATTAGTGACCAGGGGTTGTTATTTCCCGTTATTTTGGTATAACTAGTCATCTTGTGTTTCTCTTTTGTTTAGTTGCTGTGGAGGTTTCTATTTCCTCTGTTTTCTTGGGTGCAGTTATCTTCTCTGTGTTGGAATTTTCCTTCTAGGATCTTCTGTAGGGCTGGGTTTGCGGGCAGATATTGTTTGAATTTGATTTTGTCATGGAATATCTTGTTTTCTCCTTCTATGTTGATAGAGAGTTTTGCTGGGTATAGTAGTCTGGCTGGGCACCTGTGTTCTCTCAGGGCTTGTAGGATATCTGTCCAGGCCCTTCTAGCTTTTAAAATTTCTGAGGAGAAGTCAGGTGTGATTCTAATGGGTCTGCCATTGTGTGTGACTTGGCCTTTTTCTCTTACAGCTTTTAATATCCTTTCTTTGTTCTCTTCATTTGGAGTTTCTCTTATTTTGTGGTGAGAAGAGTTTCTTTTCTGATCTAATCTTTTTGGTGTTCTGTAAGCCTGTTGTATTTTTACTGGCATCTCTTTCTTTAGGTTTGGGAAGTTTTCTTCTATGATTTTGTTGAAGATATTTCCTGGACCATGGAGTCGGGAGTCTTCTCTTTCCTCTATGCCTATAATTCTTAGGTTCTGTCTTTTCATTGAGTCCTTGATTTCTTGGATATTGTGGGTGAGAGATTTTTTAGCTTTCTCATTTCCTTTGGATGTTGTATTGATTTCTTCCATCGAATCTTCCATCCCTGAGATCCTGTCTTCCATCTCTTGAATCCTGTTTTTGGTACTCAAATCCATAGTTCCTGTTCCCTTCCCTTGATTCTCCATTTCCATTTTTAACTCTGACTGTGTTTTCTTTATTGTTTCCATTTCCATTTTCATTTCTTGAGTGATGTTATTTGTTTTGTACATTTCCTGCTCCAGTTTGCTTGTCTTTGCCTGGAAGTCTTCCATTGCCCTCTCTTTTTCTTGTTCAAGTTGACTCACCTTGTTCTGAAGTTCTCTAATGGTGTTTTCCATCACTTTCATATGTGCAAATGTGGCTTCTTTCAATTCCTTCATAGATTTAAGTTCTTCTTGAAGGGAGTCTATCACTTTCCATAATGTAGAATTGTCATCGTTTTTATGTGTTTCAACTGTGGTGAGGTGGATCGGGCTGGATGGAATAGCGTTGCTTTCTTTTGTTGGAGTCATTTCGCTCTGTTTTTTTTTTTTTTTTTTTTTTTTCTGTCTGGGGCTTCTGGCCATGTGGAATTTTTTAGCTGTCTTCTGGACTTGGGTCCAAAGGGTATGCTTTGGTGTAGGAGTTGAGTTGCCTTACTCCACCCCTATAAGGTGAGTCATTCAGCCCCGCCTCCTAGGTGGAGACCTAACTAATCCAGGGGGTGGAGCTGTGTAAAAGTAAGCTTTGGTTCCCTGCCAGAAGGGCCAGTACTAGTAAAAAAGTCCGATATACAACAGTTTCAAATACCTCGCAGTTTGCCCAGGGTTGGTTCCTGTGGTGGGTAAATCTGCCCTTCACCCCCAATAGCCTTGCTGCTCCCATGGCCTGGAAACTGGCCAGTGATGTCACCGCAGTGGGTTGCAATCTGCAGTCTGAAGGCACTTTGCAGCGGAGCTGCGCTCACTTCCAAGGGTCTCAACCTTTCGCCAGATAGCTAGATCGTCTGTGCGAGACCTGGGGGTGACCAGCAGGGTGGGGATTATCTCTGTGTGGGATCTGAATCTTCCCACTGGGTATTAGATTGGAACTTACCCAGCGTCTCTCCTGGTGGGGGATGGGGGGAATCCCGATTCCCAGGTCCAGTGGCTTCCTTGTGTGTCCGAGAGTGGGAAGGAGTGTCCTGCCCAGGGACCCTCAGTGGTCCCTGGGTAGTTGGGTGAGATCTAGAGGGGGTCGAACCGTTTGTACAGCCTCCTGCAACACTCGCCACCCTGTGACTATTAACCCTGAAATCAAAATACATCTGCACAGGCCGCCGCCATCTTGGATTATGATTTTCTCTGTCCCCATTTTAAACAGAGAAATCAGGAAATCTTTCACTCAAACTAAAAACTACTTTTCTCAAATAACTTGTCTACAAGCTGGTGGATTTTTACTAGCTGTTTTATTAGAGAAAATAGAATAAAACAATAAATTAAAACAGAAGACTCAAATAATATTTGATGTCAAAAATAAAAATTTGTGAAGAGGGATTTTTTTTCCTACACTAGAATATTTTTACCCTATGACATATCACAAGGAGTATCCTACTTCCCTTCCATCGTGAATACAAGTTTTGTATAACTATGCCAGGAGCATTGTTTCAATGGAGGATAATGTATCCCAACACGTGCTTCTTATTTTAAAAAGGTTGTACAATTTAACACTTCCCATCATAAGAATTTTGCAAACTCACTTCAGGGTTCTAAAACTGAATTCTCAATGTAGAAATTATCTTCAGAGATACAAAGATCTCACCATAGTCAGGGTAAAGGATACACATGGAGTTTCCGTTGAATGATAGGGTCCATAAATAGCATTTTTGACCTCTTCCCTGGTCCTGCAGTCTGCTTTTATTTTAACAGATGCAAATTAACAGATGTAAAATCTCTCTATTCTCAGCAAAAATTATAAAAGCTTGTTTTTAATTCTTGGAAATCCCCCACCTGGCACTGGGAGACCCAGCACCAAGGTCTCACCTGAAAACTAACCTTCCCAGCTCTTCCTGAAAAATAACCCTTTCATTTCCACCCAAACAATCAGAGTTTCTTGAAATTCAGCTGCCTCAAACAGACACTCAACTGGAAAAAAATTCAAATTATGGAGGAAATCAACTGTCCAAAAGCCTCCTTCTTTCTCAGTCCAGTAAAAGAAAACTGGAACCGAAAAGTTTATCCAAGAGTCTTTTTTTTCTTTATGATTTATTTTTTATTTCTTCAAGTTACATCTCAATCACAATCCCTTCCCTACTCCCCCCTCCTGTCCCACCTTTCCATCCTCTTCCTTCTCAACCCCCCATCCTCTATCCTTTTTTTTCCTTTTTCTTTAGTCTAAGGTAGATCTCCCCCCCGCCACCCCCAACAGCTCCAAGAGTCTTTTTTTAGTCAAAACATATTTTTGGGCTGCAGAGGTGTCTCAGTGGCTAAATGTTCACTGTTCTTGCAGAGGACAAGGGTTCAAGTCCTAGCACGTACTCTATAGCTATATGGAACACCGGTTCGAAGGGAATCCAGTACCATTTTCTGGTCTCCATGGCCACCAGGCATGCAATTGTTACACAGACACTTGGGTTCTTGGGCTGAGGGTAACAGAGGAAGTTTGGGGGGGTAAAATTTGTTTTTCTGGTTGATGGCTCTCAGAGGCTGCCTCCTCTCCCACTCCAGGACTTCTCAGATTTTGAATCAGGGAAAACACTCTTAAACAAAATAAAATAATTTTTAAAAAATATTTTGAAAAATATCATTTCTTAAAAATATTTTTAGGCAATTTTTAAATGATGTTTGATGGAATTAACTTTTGTTTTGAGAAATTAATTATCCATCTCATGAACATTACTCATCTAAAAACCAAAAGATGCTTTCTAAACTACCACCTAAGAAAACTTCAGTATTTTTTCCTTTGTGAATGACCGACCCCACAAAGAAAAACCCTTCGAAGCAGCCCTCCTATGCATTTTTCAAGCTCTGAGAGGGAGGAGTAACTAATTACTTCAGCTAATATTATCTGTAAGTTGAAGCACTAAAAAGGTATGCTGAATAAGGAGCTTTTGGTTAGGGGGTGTTTTTTGAGACAAAGTTTTGCTATGTTACACAGGCTGACTTTAAACTCACTATGTAGCCTAGATTGACCTTAAACTAGGGACGATCCTCCTACCTCAGACTCACATAGTTCTATGCCTATAGTTAACATTTTTATGTTAAACAAAATGGTCCAATTTTTGTCACATTTAACAGATAAAAAAATTATTCTTTCTATGTCAGAGAGAGCCCCACTCTACTTGCTAGGAGACCCACATGACGACCATGCTGCCCACTTGTTATATATGTGTAAGTGTCGGAGGCCTAGATCCAACTCATGTGTTCTCTGATTGGTGCTTCGGTCTCTGTGAGCCACATGGGCCTAGGGTAGTTGACTCTATTGGCCTAGTAGACCAACTAGATCCCTTCTGGGTCCTTCTATCCTTCACCCTTCTCTTCCACAAGACACCTGGCTGCCCAATGTTTACCTGTGAGTCTCTTTTTGATCTCTCCCCCCGTAACAGGGCTGAGGTGCCTGGCCTTAGTAGAAGAGGGGGCACTTAGCTCAGCCCTAATGTGACTCAATGTGCTGGGGAGGGATAGTACAGCAGCGGGTTTGAGGATGGGGGGGCGCTCCCCTTTTTCCTGAGAAAAGGGGAGGGGAATAAGGGGGAAAGGATGAGAGGGTGGGACCCTGTGGAGGGAAAGGAGGAAGGAGGCTGTAATTGGGATGTAAAATGAATAAATAAATTAACTTATTAATAACAATTATTCTTTCCAACCCCTGTGAACATTTCTAAATGCTGATGTTCAGTTTTGTAGTGAATCCCATCCCCCCAAGTCTGATAGCACACAGCTCACCAGATGGCCCAGGTCTGCACATAGACATTGAGGTAAGCGCAGGTTCCTTTCCAGTATTATCCTAACACATGCCCTACCAGTATGATTCTGACATTGCTTCGACAAGTGCTCAGAAATCAATCATATGAATAATATTAAAACCATTAAAAAATTCTTCAACATATTTAAATAACTATGAACAACTCAACATTAGGCTATAATCTCTTTAATTGCAATGGAAATTTAAAAGAAAAAAATGTTTCCATTCTTCCTGAATATTGGAATTTTTTCAACATGGAAGGAATGGAATCAGACCAGACAGAGCATGTGTTTTGGAATGATATTGTGCTGGCTAAGCATGTTCCTTGTAACTTATCCTACTGGAAGCCTGGAAGGGAGGAAAAAGGGAAATGGGTGGAATTATTTGGCAACCGTATAAGCAGATACTTTAAAAGTAATTGTGTTTTCCTAATATGATAGATGGAAAGCTAGTTAAATTTAGAAGGAATAGGAGGAAACATTTGGGGTGATTTGTATTTTTCCAACAGAAAAACCAATTTCTTCTCTCCAAAAGTTCATTAAAAGTGGCCAAACGAAACTCCGAGTCAGTGGAAGCAATGGATCAGTTGAGTCTAAGAACTTAGAGACACAGATCCTGAAATGTATAATTTGGGCTGTGATTGCACGAGTTAATGTTAGCCAACCTGTATGCTCTGTGTATGTAATTTCCTCTACAGGACCTGAGTTCAGTTTTGAAAGGTTTGAGAACAAGGTGCCACTACCAATGCTAGACTTTTAGTACATTAAGTTTTACCTCCTGGCCCTGAACAACTTCACTGCATTTATCATCACTTATGGATAGACCTTTGAGGAAATATTTAAATCAGTTTGCATGATAAACAACTGAAATAAAATGGCTTACAAACTCATTGCTATTAAAAGTGCTGTGTTTGAGTACAGATGTGTACACAGGTGTATATACAGCATATGTGATTATATTATTTATCACATCTCTCATGTCTCTTTGTTTGTTGCTGTTGTATTGCTTTGGGTGACCTATTTGAAGAGCAGGTTTCAAGGTTGGGGTAGGCCCTTAACCAATTTAAAAAACATTCCTGGAGAGACAGAGATCTGAGTAAATAGTTGTCCTCAGCTTTGACAAATATTCACAACATTTGGGGAAATAATTGACCCTTGGTGTTTGTATCCACACGGTAGAGTAATGCTGCTCCTGACAGTTTCCTATAGCTGTAAAATGAAAATATGATAAGCTATGTAGAAACACTGTTTGTGGACAGAGGGCTATGAAAACAGCACCTTTTACCATATTTCTAACCTGATTTGCCTTCCTTAGACACAGTGAGACCAAGAAGTGAAATTAGCCCCTAAACCCTGAGTCATGAACAGTAAATACTCACGTTCTTCCAAATGAGTTTCTCTTTACTTTCCACTCTCCTAGGATAATGTTTCCTTCTTTCTGCACTCCTAATTCCTCTCCCCTGGGATAAGGCTGTAATTGTATTTAGCCCTGTGCAATGCAGTGTGAAATAATCAGGACATTGATTTCTGTGGAGGCCTTGAATCTGCAACCTACAACAGCTACTGTTTTGCTGCAAATTAACAGCAACATCTTCACAACTCTGTAAGCAACTTATCTTGTTGTGGAAGAAGCCAAAGGTTTGCCTGGGAAGAAGAGTGTTTGGTGATGGAATACAAAGTTATAAAAAAGCAATAGGAACCACTAAACTTTGAAGCAGGAGTGACAGGGAGACTCAGAAGCAATTAATAACAGGTGATGTGGGAGGAAAGGAATGTCTTCACATTACAGGACATAAAAAATGCAATAAAGATGTGACTTGTAAAAAATAAATGGTCTAAATTACAGTTAATTTAGGATCACCAATACAATAGGCCAAGTCTCAGGCAAATCTCTTTCTCTGCTCCTGACTTTGTCAGTGGCACAGTTTGGATGCCTAAAGAGAAGAAGCAAAACCCTCAAGAGAGCTAACATCCATTCCTTAACATAGAGGAACTAAAGTTAAGTGTGGGCTATTAAGCAAGCATCTTATTCAGGTCAGGTATTCTAAGAGACTGAGAAAAGGATCATTATAGATGTGGGGGTAATCAGATCAAGACTTTCCCGGCAGCCTTAGAGTCTTGCTTCTGGTGCTAATCTCAGAAGGCTAGGTGCCAAGATACAGAGAAGTGGGAAAGACCATCAGACACATGCTCTGGGTACAACAAGTCTAATGACTTTGGGGGATTTATGGACCTAAAAAGGAGCCAATGTTCGACAAGTATGAGACAGGAGGTATCATGGAAAATACCTGTAACAGTCTACTTATTATCAAATATATCATATAAAATATTTATAATGTGGAAATTCTATTTTAAATTAGCAGGGTTTTTTAGGTTTATAGAAGAGTAGAGAAGGAAGTGTTCTAAATATGACCACATCCCTTCACTCCATTCTCATCTTCCACTATCTGGTCCACTTGTTACAGCTTCTAACCTAATGCTGATATATTACTGCTGACTAAAGCTTGTAGTGGTTGACATTAGGATCTGCTCTTTGCTTTATACATTCTATGTGGATATTCTTCCTTGAGATTCCTTAAGTTTCTATTGTAAATTAACAAACCATTTAGCACGAGTCTATATGATGAATTAGAAGATATCTCAAAATACTTTGTAAGTTCTTTGCTATTATAACAAAAATTAGAAAACTGTTCTGATAAAAGCAAATTTGGGACATTTTATAGAAGTAAATATATGCAGTCTTGTTTTGAGGGGAGTCTGCAAGGATCAAGTGAGTTTTCTGCATAGAAAGTGTGCAAGGCAGTAGTAGGCACACATGAAATGCTTGAAGGATGCTACAAGCAACTGTCATTACTATATTTAATAATTATTGTTTACTTGTTTGTTTATTTGAGACAGGGTCTCAAGTGGCCATGCAGGCCAGTAACTCCCAATGACCTTGAATTCCTGCCCCACCTCACTCCTCTTCACTTCATAAGTTCTAGATTATAGGCTATCACACCCAGTTTTGTTTTTAATATTTCTTTCTCTCTTTTTTTTTTTAGTTTTTCGAGACAGGGTTTCTCTGCATAACAGCCCTGGCTGTCCTGGAACTCACTCTGTAGACCAAGCTGGCCTTGAACTCACAGAGATTCACCTGCCTCTGCCTCCCAAGTGCTGGGATTAAAGGCGTGTGCCACCACACTCAGCTACTTAATATTTCTTTATGTTATATAATTAACCTGAAGAGAGACAACAAATGGCATGATATCCTTAGTGCACCAAGAAAAACCACTAATTAATAGCTTCAGAAGGTACCGGAACTTGTAAGAAAAGTATAGTAAGAAAGAACAAAATCACCCTTACATTTTAAAGGCAGGAGATGCAACCAAACTGTAGTGGCCAAGAGTTATTTGGAAACACAGACCTGAAGCACCTGCCATCTAGCGATGACCTTCAAGAGTGCACTCGCTCATCAGTGCTGAGCAGTGATGTCACCATCGGTCCTCATGATTCTGCTGCTCCCACGGGCTGCCTGTGGAAAATGAGCTTTACACCTGCCTCTCATGCAGTGAGGATTAGCAGGGAAGAGTGAAATAGGCCAGTAAAACCTCTCAGAGCTGTAGTTAAGGTTGACTCCTAGTCCTTTTATTGGGACCATTTTAATTTAATGACTTTGGAATGTAACTGCTAAATCAGGTTGAGCACTTCCCACACCTGAAGTACTAAAATCCTGGGACCAGAACATTGAAGGTTTTTCACTGTGGCACTCCACCATGCCAAGCTAACAGTGTTCTCCCAATTATCTTCTGACTAATACACATACTCTATTTGGTCTAGTCCTGTGTCATATAAATCTTGTGGCTGTGAATCATAAAATTAGTTTATTTGGCTTAGTTTCGGTGATTCCTGAGTAATATGGATTAAGTGTTGGTTGAAATTATTTCCATGCATATAAACTGCGTTTAGTAAATCCTAAAAAAATTATTAAATCTCTCTGCCAGTTTGGGAATATGGCACATTTTAGTGCCAATGGGAGTTACCTAGGCTCTTGTTAAGATGCAGGTATGGACTCAAGAGGTCTGCAGTACCACCAAATTGTGCATATCCAACAAACTCCTGATGCTTCTGATGTGTTACAGATTCACGATGTAATTTCAGTTGCAACTGTGGGCCTGGCATACTCTGGAATCAGTGACATTTCATAAAAGTCACCAAACAAATTAGAGCCTTAGGTACCTATCTTTCAGAAGGGAGCTAAGAACAAAAAGGGATCTAAGAACAGAAACGTCTATCCACACTGATTACCGTGAGGTTAAAATGAGACAACAAATACACAGTGGACAAGTTAGAGCTAAGTACTCAGAAGGCACATGCAAACCTAGCTGAGGTCACCTCTATTGTTTCTTCTCCAGCTGACTGACAATGAAGGGATGCATAGCTCTCATATTTCCACCAATTCTGTTTTCACTCGGCAATTTAGCTATTGACTCATGAAGAGCAAGAAGATTAGCAAGTAAGAAGGTCAGCCTAGTAGGAAGCATAAATTGTGAGGAGGGCTAGCGTGAGGCACAGACTGACATGCATTTGACCGTCAAACCCACAGTGAGCATAAGGCTAAAGGCAGAAATTTTATTTCTCTTCATCCCACATCAGCCATATCCTGTCTATTTCTACACCCACACAGCTCCTAGGCAAGCCCTACTAAGCAGCCTCCAGGATCAAAACTCTAACCCTTCCTGTCTATTCTATTGCTTCCTATTTGGCTTTTTTATACTCACCTTCACATTCTTGCCAATGGGGAGAAAAGTGTCTCCTTAAAACTGTATGTCCCAAATTACCACCCTACAGCCAACAGAGTCACATCCAAACTCCAGAATGCAGATTTTGAGATCTAAGCTAGCACTGCCTCCCCACCATCTTTATCTTTAAGGCTTATGGCCTCGCCTGGCCTCCTTGAACAACAGGAGGCATGAGAACTCTGCCTTACTGCTGGCCTCTGCTGCACTATCTTGTCTGACAGGATCTTCACTCCTGGATCCCTGTTTGGCTCTGTCTGGAACAATTTAAGATCTCAGGTCAGCAGTCACATCCCTAGATGCCAGTCTTGTGTGCTACATGTTTCTAAAGACCTTACCCAGAGCAACACTTGTGCCTGGAGTCACACAAAGTCACAATCAATCATCAGACATGAGAAGGACCCCATTTAAGTTAGGCCACCTAATCCCTGTCAAGCAATCAGAGGGTGCAGGTCACATGGATGACTTTAAGTGAGAATCCAAAGCTACCCAGTTGAGCCCTACTTAAACCGCTGAATCATGGTTGCTGTTTGAAGACACCAAAAATTGGAGGTTGAAGGTTATTACACAGGAATAAAAATTAGTATACCCTCCCTTATATTTTTCTAATTTTTATTTGAATGGAGAGGGGTGTGTGTGTGTGTGTGTGTGTGTGTGTGTGTGTGTGTGTGTGTATGTGTGTGAATGCATGCATGTGCATGTGGACAGAAGCAGTGCTACATATATTGCAACTCTTCTATCATATTTTGGTAAAATGAGGAAAAAGCAGACTTTACATTTTGGGGTGCTGGAGGATGAAGGTGAACTGGCACTTTGAAGACTTGGCTATTTCATTTACTAGGAATCCCACAGCTAGAAGCCTTCAGCTACATTGCTCTATGGAAGGGCTCTTCAGACAAAACCTCTTTCAAAACACTTTTTAATAATTAACACATTTTTTTCTTTCATGATTAGACACTGCTCTCGCTTCACTCCAGTACTTTTTACATAACATTCTTCATTGCTTCCAATATTTCTTTTTCCAATTTGGAGTCAAGTTTCATTTTTCCTTGGGAGTTCTTTCTTCCCCCCTTCCCCAGCCATGTTGCTCTTATCCTCAGCACTGTCCAAGGAAGTAGGAAAATTAGATGTGCAAAGCAATGTGTGCTCCAATCTGCCTCCAAATTGCACCTCTGATATTCTCCACAGTTTCTTCCTTCCTTCCTTTTGTTTCTTTTCTCCACACACATCCCTGTCCTCTCTGCAGCTCGCAGTAGAGTCCATGCATACTTTGATACGGTTGTAAGAAACCACCCTGTCAGCAGCCTGTGCTGTTCCTTCACAGAGTAGAGACCGTGGTGTTTCTTATTCAGCTATGTCTGGGAAGAAATACTTTTTCCCTTGGTTCCAGGGACAGCCACTCCAAGCAGGTCAGAACCCAGGGCAAATGAACGCAGACAGGAGGTTCGGGCTTTCTAGCCTGGCCCAACATGTCTCCCTGAGTTATGGTTTTTGAAGTCTAAGAAAAAGAGAGACTCATGGTCTCAAGAGATGAAGAAAAAATGGTTGGGAAGAAAGGACCTGGGGAAGGGAAAACAGAGAAGTGTGGATGGAAGAAGGAGGGAAAACACAGGGGTTTGAGGACTAACAAGAGTGGGCTGGGGTACTGGCAAACTCTCTCTTGGCACTTGGGTCTCTCCACCGCTGCCTGCCAACCCAACTGTTCTCATTAAAACACGCAGAGAAAAACAATAAAAGAATAGTTTCCCAGGGTTGGAAACAAACTGCAGGGCAACAAAACAGAATTCTATAAAGCTGTTAAATAGCTCCTTCCACTTGCCCCCCTTATGTTCTTTCTAATTGTAGTTGATACATGCAAGAGGCTGTATGGGAGATATATGCAAGTTATACATCATGATAATATACTAGATAATTTGTCTGGGGAAACACCCAGCCCATGAGTCAGTACATTATCCGTAATGTATCACTCCTCTGTGTTTCTTTCCAGGCTCCCTTCCCTCTCCCTCTAAAAACTAATCATGGCATTGAGTCCTGTGTTCTCAGTCCCCTTACTTATTACACCCTTGACACATATCTTCATGTCCACATGCACATGTCTGAATAGTACTCGGTGTTAGTCAGTTCCGAAAAATGGTGCTATAATTGATGTGTTCATTTTTACATAATATTTCTGAGATTCATCTTTGTTGCCATAGATGATGTTACTTCTTTTCCATGCTGTGGATTTTCAGATTGCATGAATTTACTTATCTATTTACCTACTGATAAGGACTAAGCTGTATCAAAGTATCCACTATGGTGACCAGTGAAGCTACAGATCCCCTTATATGCGTTCTTCCCTGTTAATGTTCAAGGACATCCATGAGGAAAACATAATTATAAGGTATACAATTATAAAAAATAGAAAATATTATTTTTATAAAAGAAAAATCTATATTCATGGATATACTGCAGTAAATTTCTATGAATAAAGAATGAATGATTCCTAAAGAGGAAGCTGCTGGGGGGAAGAGGGTGGAAGGGTGGGATAGGAAGGGGGAATAGGGAAGGGTTTGTGACTGAGATGTAACTTGAAGAAAAAAAAATAAAGTATTTAAAAGATAAATTTAGTGGAGTTAGTAAGCCCACTTTGATGTCTAAAAGATAAGAATTTGATTATTTATATCCTACATAGAGAGCTATACAAACAACCAACATGCTTATCTTTTACATAAGTAACTCTCAACAGGCTACCATACTGACACATAAAATATACATTGATTCCTAAAGCCTGAGTGAGCCACTTGTAAGTAGACCTGGGTTGAGGCAGAATTCCTTAAAGCTTGGTTTATGGAAAATTCTAGATAAGTGGCTCTTACCTTCCTAATGCTGTGATCCTTAATACAGTTCCACAAGTTGTGGTGAACCCCAAGTATAAAATAATTTCATTGCCACTTTGTAGTTTTGCTACTGTTATAAATTATAATATAAATATTTGATATGCAAGATATCTGATACATGACTTCCATGAGGGTCATGACTCACAGGTTAAGAACCACTCTCTATACACTAAAGTCTTGACTGATAGACAATAGAAACACATTACATATTCATATACACACATTGTTAACTAGTAATTATAGAATACCACAAAAATACAAGAACTATATTTAAATATAAAACAAATATATAAAATATATATAACAAATATATACATAATATATAATATAGAATAATTGCAATTACTCTTTAATCTGATCTGTTCTCCACTCATATCAATTACCATATTATAACTCCATTGGATTCATATATTTATAATGATAAAGTTCCCTTTAGAATTGACAATGCTTGTTCATTCAGTCAGCAAATATTTATTGAGCACATAGTAAATGGCAGACAGTCAAAAGTCTAATGTGGAACAATACACACAAAGCCAATGCCTTCTTCTAGCTAAGGGAAAAATAAATAGTGGCAAAAGAATAATAAGGAATTTTTCTGTGTGTGCTACAGATTTGATGAGCATAAGTGTGTGTGACAGATTTTCAATGTTCTGCAATAAAGTTCTGATATATATTTACCTAGTTTTCTGCATTAAACATATGGTGAAAACAGAAAAAAATTTTTTTGACTGGAAATCTGCTGTCTCACCCAGCCATACTACTTCTGATATACATCCAAATGATTCCTCACAGAATCACAAGGAAGTTTCCTCATCTATGTTCATAGCAGCCTTATTTGTAATAGCTAGAAACTGGAAACAACCCAGATGTCCCTCACCTGAAGAATGGATTAAAAAACTGTGGTACATCTACACAATGGAATATTTATTACTCAGCTATCAGAAAAAACGAAATCATGCAATTTGCAGCCAAATGGATGGAACTAGAGAAGCTCATCCTGAGTGAGCTAACCCAGAAGGATGCACATAGCATCTATTCACTTAGAGCCAGATTTCAGCCATATAGTACAGGATAACTATACTACAACCAATGCACCAAAGGGAACAGGAACATAGACTTTTTTCCTGTCAATGAGACACTTTGCCCTAGTGGTGCTGCCTTGTAGGCCCCCAGTGTATGAGGAGGCTTTTGGCCCTCATATGACTGCTGAAGTGGAACAGGGGACTGTTATGTAGGGACACTCCACTCCAGAGGAGTGGGATGGAAGGAATAAGGAGTAGAGGGTGGGAGGGCAGGACTGGGAGGGGTGGAAAGAGGACACTGTGATAGAGATGTAACCTGAAGTAATAAATAAATATTAAAAAAAAAGAAATCTACTGTTCACCAAAACCAGAACTATTCCCTAAAATAGACTCACTACAAACAGTGGAAGTTTTAGAGCAATTAAGAAGAAAGTGTCTTTGGAGTTATAAGACAGAGAAGGACTTATTAAATGAATACAAACCAGTTAACCACACAAGAAGACACTATTCAACATGAGAGATGTACTTAACAAAATATGTAAGTGACTATGGATTAATATATGCAACATAAAAAGAGGTCTAAAAATTTGTGAGAAAAAGGACAAAACAACTCAAATGGAAAAGGTGATTATAAAAGTATAACCAGTTCAATAATTGGGAAGACACAAATGAGGATTACATGGCAACCTCATTTTTGTACCTACTGAATTGCTAAAACATTAAGAGAAAAAACTGGCAACGTTACTTTGAAAAATAATTTTGGTGTTATTTTGTAAAAACCTGAGTGGCCATTTTAGACTTACAGCCCAGCACTTCCACTCTTCAGATAGGAAAGATGCAGTCAAGTCCTGGAACAAGATGCATAATAACTACCTTATTGTTGATACCTCACCACACAAGCTAAAATGATAATAGGTGTATTTATAGCCACCCTCACTGCATTCTGAAGAAGCCTTCAGCTCTAACTAAACACAGAAATACATAAAACCCTCACTGTCACAGCTGTGTCTTTGCCCAGCCTTTTAGAAAACTTGAGGCTCTTTTTTTCTTTCTTTCTTCCAGATTGTGGCTCCCTAGAGGGTCTGATGAGATGGGGAAATCTGTGCAAGCTCTTGCTGATAAAAATTCACCACTAACTTAAAGAGCTTCATTCCTCCCTGAAGTCTTTGTGCATGACCTCGGGGTCTCTATTCCCCAAGCTGACTGCTCATCTCGAATTTGTTCTCTTGCTCGGGTTAGAGCTTAAAGAGATGAATAAGTCACAGCTTCCACCTCTGAGCTGCTAACTGCATCTGGCTTCCAAATGACCAATGTACCTCTTCTCTTTAGGGGTAAAGAGACAGTATTTTGGGGGCTGCTGGGACTCACCATATCACTAGATGTAAAGGTCCCCAGATGAGCAGACATGTCCACTCAGAGAGCAACAGGAAGGGCCTCTGAAGCCCCCTGCAGGATTATGCCTCATAAATAAGGCTGCCGAGCATTTTAACATTCTGTGTGTATTAAGGGTTCCTATGGGGAAAAATCAGTCCTGAGGAATGTTGGCATTAATAATGTAAACAACCTTATATTTATAAATACAGATTTTCCTGCTTGAATTATCAAGAGTCCAGCAATGTTAAAGAAGTAAAGTATATTCATTCTGGGGAATCCAAGATGGCGGCGGCCGGTGCGGACATATTTTGATTTCGGGGTCAACAATCACAAGGCGGCAAGTGTTCCAGGACGCTGTACAAAGGGCACGACCCCTTCTAAATCTCACCCAGCTACACAGGGACCACGGAAGATGCCTGGGCAGGACGCCACTTCCAAATCTCGGACACGCTAGGAAGCTTCTGGACCCGGGAATCGGGATAACCCATCCCCCCAAAAGGAGAGACCTCCTGTAAGTTCCAACCTAATACCCAGCCGGCAGATTCAGAAAACACACAGATAATCCCCACCCTGCTGGGCACTCCCAGGTCTCACACAGACAATCCAATTATCTAGCAAAAGGTTGCGACCCTTGGAAGTGAGCGGGAGATCCACTGCAAAGTGCCTTCAGACCACAGATTGCAGTCTGTGATATCACTGGCCAGTTTCCAAGCTGCGGGAGCAGCAAGGCTACTGCAGCTGAACTGCAGATTTACCCGCCACAGGAACCAACCCCGGGCAAACTGCGAGATATTTGAAACAGTCGTATATCGGTCTTATGTACTAATACAGGCCCTTCTGGCGGGGAATCAGAGCTTACTTGTAAACAGCTCCGCCACCTGAATTAATTAGGTCCTGGGAGGCAGGACTGAATGACTCACCTTATAGGGGTGGAGTAAGGCAACTCGAATCCTACACCACAGTGCCCCCTTTGGACTCAAGTCCAGAAGACAGCAAATTCCACATGGCCAGAGGCCCCAGACCAAAAAAAAAAAAAAAAAAAGAGCGAAATGTCTCCAACAAAAGAAAGCAACGCTATTCCGTCCAACCCGAGCCACCTCACCACAACTGAAACACATGAAAACGATGACAATTCTACAGTATGGAAAGTGATAAAGTCCCTCCAAGAAGAACTTAAAACTATGAAGGAATTCAAAGAAGCCACAATCTTACAAGTCAAAACAACGAATAACATCATTAAAGAGCTCCAAGCCAAGGTGACCCAGCTTGAACAGGAAAAGGATAAAGCAATGAAAAATCTCCAGACAAAAACAAGCAAACTGGAAAAGGAAATGTACAACAAAACAAACACGCCGGGCGGTGGTGGCGCACGCCTTTAATCCCAGCACTTGGGAGGCAGAGGCAGGCGGATCTTTGCGAGTTCAAGGCCAGCCTGGTCTACAAAGTGAGTCCAGGACAGCCAGGGCTACACAGAGAAACCCTGTCTCGAAAAACCAAAAAAAAAAAACAAAAAACAAAAAACAAAACAAACACTACCATTCAAGACATGAAAATAGAAATGGAAACAACAAAGAAAACACAGTCAGAGTTAAAAATGGAAATGGAGAATCAAGAGAAAAGAACAGGAACTATGGATGTGAGTATGAAAAATAGAATGCAAGAGATGGAAGGCAGGATCTCAGGCATGGAAGATTCGATGGAAGAAATCAGTACAACAACCAAAGAAAATGAGAAAGCTAAAAGATCTCTCACCCACAACATCCAAGAAATCAAAAACTCAATGAAAAGATGGAACCTAAGAATTATAGGCATAGAGGAAAGAGAAGACTCCTGACTCCATGGTCCAGGAAATATCTTCAAAAAAAATCATAGAAGAAAACTTCCCAAACCTAAAGAAAGAGATGCCAGTAAAAATCAAAGAGGCTTACAGAACACCAAACAGATTAGATCAGAAAAGAAACTCCTCTTGCCACATAATAATAGAAACTCCAAATGTGGAGAACAAAGAAAGGATATTAAAAGCTGTAAGAGAAAAAGGCCAAGTCACATACAATGGCAGACCCATCAGAATAACACCTGACTTCTCCTCAGAAACTTTAAAAGCTAGAAGGGCCTGGACAGATGTCCTACAAGCCCTGAGGGAACATAGGTGCCCAGCCAGACTACTATATTCAGCAAAACTCTCTACCAACATAGAAGGAGAAAACAAGATATTCCATGACAAAATCAAATTCAAACAATATCTCCTCACAAACCCAGCCCTACAGAAGATCCTAGAAGGAAAATTCCAACACAGAGAAGATAACTACACCCAAGAAAACAGAGGAAATAGAAACCTCCACAGCAACTAAACAAGAGAAACACAAGACAGCCAGCTAAACCAAAATAATGGGAAATAACAACCCCTGGTCACTAATATCCATCAACATCAATGGACTCAACTTGCCAATAAAAAGACACAGACTTACAGAATGGATCCATAAACAAGACCCATCTTTTTGCTGTATACAAGAAACACACCTCACTATTGAAGATAAACACTATCTCAGAGTAAAGGGCTGGGAAAAGGTTTTCCAAGCAAATGGACCCAGGAAACAAGCTGGAGTAGCCACCCTAATATCAAACAAAATAGACTTCCAATTGAAGTTAATAAAAAAAGACAGAGAAGGGCATTACATACTCATTAAAGGAAATTTCCACTAAGAGGGCATCTCAATATTGAACATTTATGCCCCAAATACAAAGGCACCTACATTTATAAAAGAAACACTTCTAAAACTTAAATTGCACATCGATCCAAACACTTTAATAGTGGGAGACTTCAACACCCCACTCACAACTATGGACAGATCATCAAGACAGAAGCCAAACAGAGAAATAATGAGTCTAACAGAGATCGTGAACCAAATGGACCTAACAGATCTCTACAGAACGTTTCATCCAGACACAAAAGAATACACCTTCTTCTCAGCACCTCATGGAACCTTCTCCAAAATTGTCCATACAGTTGAACACAAAGATAGCCTCAACAGATACAAGAAAATTGAAATAACCCCTTGTATCTTATCAGACCACCAGGGAATAAAGCTGGACTTCAATAGCAAAAGAATCAACAGAAAGTCTACACTCACATGGAAATTGAACAACTCTTTACTAGAGGACCACTGGGTCAGGGAAGAAATAAAGAAGAAAATCAAAGACTTCTTAAAATCCAACGAAAATGAAGACACAACATACCCAAACCTAAGGGACACAATGAAAGCTGTGCTACGAGGAAAGTTCATAGCACTAAGTGCCTTCAAAAAGAAAATTGTGACAGCTCATATTAGTGAATTAACAGCTAAACTGGGTGAATTGGAAAAAAAAGAAGCAAACACTCCCAAGAGAAGCAGAAGGCAGGAGATTATCAAACTTAGGGCTGAAATCAACAACTTAGAAACAAAAAGAAATATACAAAGAATCAATGAAACCAAGAGTTGGTTCCTCAAGAAAATCAACAAAATAAACAGACCCTTAGCCAAATTAACTAAAAGACAGAGGGAGAAAACACAAATCAACAAAATCAGAAATGAAAAGGGAGAAATAACAACAGACATTGAGGAAATCCAGAGAATATTTGGATCCTACTTTAAAAATCTATACTCCACCAAATTTGAAAACTTAAGTGAAATGGACAATTTTCTTGATAGATTCCACCTACCGAAGCTAAATCAAGATCTGATAAACAGATTAAACAGCCCTATAATCCCTAAGGAAATAGAAACAGTCATTAAAAATCTCCCAACCAAAAAAAGCCCAGGGCCAGATGTCTTTAGCATGGAATTCTACTGGACCTTCAAAGAGGAGCTAACACCAATACTTTTCAAACTCTTTCACCAAATAGAATCTGAAAGAACATTACCAAACTCATTCTATGAGGCCACAATCACCCTGATTCCTAAACCACACAAAGACCCAACAAAGAAAGAGAACTTCAGACCAATCTCCCTCATGAACATAGATGCAAAAATACTTAATAAAATAATAGCAAACCAAATTCAAGAACACATCAAAAGTATCATACACCATGATCAAGTAGGCTTCATCCCAGGGATGCAGGGATGGTTCAACATACGAAAGTCTATCAACGTCATTCACCATATAAACAAGATGAAAGAAAAAAACTACATGATAATCTCGCTAGATGCAGAAAAAGCATTTGACAAAATCCAACACCCCTTCATGCTAAAAGTTCTGGAGAGAACGGGCTAACAAGGGCCGTACCTAGAAATAATAAAGGCAATATACAGCAGGCCAGTGGCCAACATCAAAATAAATGGAGAGAAACTTGAAGCCAAGACAAGGATGTCCACTTTCACCATATCTCTTCAAGATAGTACTTGAAGTTCTTGCAATAAGACAACTAAAGGATATCAAGGGGATAAACATCGGAAATGAAGAAGTCTCCTCATGGAATCATATCGAAGTTTCCTCATCTATGTTTATAGCAGCCTTATTTGTCATAGCTAGAAACTGGAAACAACCCAGATGTCCCTCAACCAAAGAATGGGTGAAAAAACTGTGGTACATCTACACAATGGAATATTATTCAGCTATCAGGAACAATGAAATTATGCAATTTGCAGCCAAATGGATGGAACTAGAAAAGCTCATCCTGAGTGAACTAACCCAGACTCAGAAGGATGCATTTGGCATCTGTTCACTTATTGTAGGATTTTAGCTATATAGTAGAAGGTATCGATACTATAACTAAAGGGAACTTGGACATAGACTTTTTATTTTTTAATTTTTATTTTTTTATTTATTTTTAATATATTTTTTCTATTTTTTCTATTTTTTAGTCTTTTTTATCTATTTGTCTGCTTATTTGTTTGTTTGTTTAGTAGTTCTCTCTCCCAGTCAATGAGACACTTTTCACTGGTGGTACTGCCTCGTAGACCCCCAATGAATGAAGAGGCTCTTGGCCCTCATAGGACCTCTCAACTGAGATGAGGGACTGTTATATAAGGACACCCCACCCCAGAGGAATGGGATGGAAGGGTTAGGAGGTAAAGAAAAAAAATGAAATGTGATGTTTCGGCCTTTTACTACTAATTGTCATAAACTGTTTAGGATAATTAAGAAATGCAAACTAATGGTTATGCAAGCCAGTCATTCTGTTAGGTACTATGACAACCTATTATAGTTACTTTCTAAGCTAATCAGAAATAAACCGGCAAGAGACAAGCAACATCTGCTTACCCTAATAGAAGAGATAGATAGGGCCTCTTCAAAAACCTCAAGAGATCTGCAGAATATGGCATTCAAAGATGTTTTCCTAACTTTAGATTTTTTTATATCGAGACATATCAACTCCTGACAGCACCCCCTATTCTCCAAGTAGAAGATGAGCATGGAAGAATCTCCAGTGGGAGATGATTGAATTAGTCGCAAGCCTATCTCTTGGTAGGAAAAGCCCCTTGCCCCAACTGTAGACAGAATGCTGTCCAAAACAGACAAAACCTGGAAGCAGGTAAGTCGACAGCCTAGTTCTGCCAAGACAGGGTAGGTAAGTCCTTCATAACCCCTGCTCACAATCAATGTCTGTCAGAGAAACGGGGCCAAACGACTGAAGATCGATGCTGTAATGTATGGAGAGAAAATGGGAACTGTCCAGGCAGCCACAGGTATGTCATTTCTTAGTTTTGGAAGCTGCAGGCCCTGTACTTCCTATAAAATCAGATATATTTATGCCTCTCAGGTCTCTGAGGTGGTTGAAGAACAGATAGCTAGAGTCTCATAATTAAATTTTGAGTTGTTTAGGAGTCAAGAGGGTGTTATAGATCTAAGAAGATACTTTTAAAATTGTGTTGCAAGTTAGTATGAATGTTGAGTCAGATATAGACCTTTAAACTCACGGAGATGTTTAGATAGTAGAATGTTAAAGTCAGGTACCAAATACATATGGACTGGTCATTGGGAATGTACGTTAAGCCATATAACCCTCATAACTGTGGCCTAATTACCTCTGTTGTACTGTATTGTATTTGTTATTATAAGAGAAAGAGCCATTTGTTGGACTGAAAGGGGAAACTGTAGGGGGAAATAAGATATACCTTAAACTTAAAAGAAAAAAATGAGGGAAGAGGATGGGGGGTTGAGGGTGGGAGGGTGGGACTGGAGGGGGAATAGGGAGGGGACTGCGATTGAGATGTAACTTGAAGAAATAAAAAATAAAGGAAAAAAAATAAAACAAAAAAGTATATTCATTCTTCCTTCTAGCTGGCTCCAGTGAGAGAAGCCAGGTTTGATTTCCTGTATGCAATCATACTTACAGCTATTTCTTAAATATGGAGATTTCTCATAATCACTAGCTATGGTGATAAATGTAAGAACTTGAAACCACTGAAGGTCTAGTTTATCAGGCAGTTACGGTAACTCGGTGCAAAACATGATGACTGTAATGGGTCCTATTAGGAGGATAAGGGGCTGTGGAAGGTGTGCACTCCAGGGTATGACAGGCTCTAACATTTATTATATTTAATTACTGTGTAGCTTTGAGCAAGTCTCAGACTTGGTAACATTGTACATACACATAGATAACAACAGTGGTTATCTTCTGAGGTCACATCTTTACAATGAAATGAGATAAGACATATGAAAAGTTACATGAGCACCTGACATGAGAGAAGAAATTCAAAGGGGTGGTTATTCTTTCTCTAAATACTTCTTCTGGTATTGTGCAATTAGCTTAAATTCTCCATTAACAGAGAAACTAACAGAATATCAGACTCATTGCTCTTATAAAAGAATCTTGGGTCAGCAAGATGGTTCAGTGAATAAAGATGATTGCCATCAATCTAACAACCTCAGTTCAATCCCTGAAAGTCACATAATAGAAAGAGAGAGTGGATAATCAAATATTATCCTCTGAGGTCTACATGTATACCATGGTACAAGGGAGTCTATACACACACACACACACACACACACACACACACACACACACACACACTCAAAACAAAATAGAATTTTAAAAAGCATCTTAGGGATATCAATAAGTTATTAGGACAACAATGTGTATAAAAGTATATGTATATATGCACACACACACAGTTTTAATAAAGTTATGCAACCTAGGGTGATAATATTCCCCACCAAGGTTCATAGACTACCTAACTCCCCCCCCCAAAAAAAAAAGTCACAGTTCAGAAACTTCCTTTTGATTTTTTGGTCAAGGGAGAGCTAGTAACCAATAAATACTCCACAAACAAAATAGGTATTTCACTGTATTGATAGGTGCTACTCTGTGTTGTTGTTGCCTCCCTATTGCTAAAGACACCACATACTTCAGACACAAGACTTGGATGATTCTCCTGGATCTGATGTGAAAGCCTTCCTAAGGACTAGCTCTTATAGTACCAGAAGGTGCTATGCAAGATGCCAAGGGAAAAAAGTAATCAATAATGCCAAATAGCTGTAAAGCCTTGACCCACGACCATGACAACAAGATATTCTAAGGGTGCAGTAGTGGCGCTTACAGCTTGTGGTAACCAACAATTTTCTTATTGGATGTAAGGCACACTCAATAGGAGGGAAATAATCTCTGGGACTGTAAACCTAGCTGACTAGGAATGGTTGTTGATGTCATGGTAGTTAAAGGAGAATCTAGTCCCCTTTCCTAAGTCACTTTCCTAAACAAGCATAACTTCTAATTGCATTCTAAATACTTAACCTTACACCCACAGATAAGTAAAGCTCTCATTCTTCATCAAAGAAGCTTCTCTCTCTCTCTTTTTTAATAGCAAATGGATACCATTACAGAAACCCATAACTGGTCAAAACGCAGGGTGTATCTATATATTCATGTGTGCATATATGAAACAATAATTAAAAAAGAAGTCATGAATTTGAGAGGGAGGTGGGGAGACACAGGAGGAGTTGGAGGGGGAGAGGGGTTAAGTGATATAAATACAGTATTTGTGTATAAAATCTAAAAAATATATAAATTTAAAAGAAAGCATGCAAGATTTTATGGCTCATATTATATACAGTTTAAACAAAGAGCTTAGTTCTGAAGCTTTTCTCAGAATTATTTGTCCTCAAATCACTATTTAAATTTCTGGTTATACACACAACATCACTGTATAATTTAGAAGTCAAGCACAGTGATACACACTTCTAATCTCAGCTCTTGGAAGGCAGGGGCAGGAGGACTATGACAAGTTTGAGTCCAGGCTTTCTACACAGCAGATTCTAGGCTAACCATGGGTACCCTACACACAGCAGTTACCTTTCCCCTACAAAAAATAAATTCTTAATACCAATAAGTGAAAAATCACCATATCTCTCAAATAGAAATATTCTGGAAAAGGCTATTTCATACACATTATGTATGGTTCCTTTTACTTTTTATTGAATATTTCAGATCTAAGAAAGTATAAGCGTTTTTAAGAAATAAAAGGATATAATATAAATGTATGTAAATATACTTACAATTAGATGTACAAAGGAAACATGATATTAATGAAAACTAATTATATTATACCTAAGCACAGTTTAGTTATTTGGAAATTTTATCCATCATAAAATTCAGATCCTCATAGCATAAAACTGCTAAAATTGGTGTTTTCTATGAACGAACAAGTACCTGTCAAGAGGCCATGCACCTCAGAACCTTCAGTGAGAGTGTCCTGGTGCATAGCGGTGTAGGGAATTCCAGAGCATGATCTGCTGAGTCAGAAGTTAAACTTTTGAGCTCTGTTTTGCTTCTGTCTTGACCTTGGCCCCACTTCTCACTGATGATAACACTGGCCTAATTAGTTAGCCTTTCAAGATGCCTCCTCTCCTCTTCAGAATGATCAGATTTAATGACATCGATCTTTAAGGTCCTTGGTTCAAAGTTTGCATATTGAGCTCCTGTACACACATATGTAAGCCTCCCAGAACAGCTTTGTTAAAGACCAGGCATACTGTATTTGTCAGGTCACAGACGGTTTAATGACCGCTCAGGAGTCCAGATGTGATGAGTTTTCACTCACTCAAGCCTCCCCTTTGCAGGTGCTAAAATCTGTACCTGCTTCATTCCCTTAACTGTGCCATATATCTTCACAGACTATACCTCAGTTGTTCTAACCTCAACTGAACAAGTGTTCAATACAGAATCTCCCCGCTTCCAGGTTTGTGTAGAGCCCTACCACCTCCTCGCCTTTGACAGGCACACACTGAAACCCAAAGAAGAGAAGGGCTGGAGGCCAGACTAATGTGTACATTCAGCATCCCTTTCTTGGTTAGAGTGACGATATCTACAGGCAGTAAAAAAATATCATGGGTAGAGTTGGCTGCACCACACAGTTTAAGACCCATGCATCATGACAGGCATGACAGCGGGGCATCTTTCTGCAGTGGGGCTTTCATGTCACAGTACATTGGACAAGTTTCACCATATTGGACTTTCTTTTGCTCTGTAGTGAGCTGTGTACCAGCTTCTCTGCAGTTAGTCTCTGAACCAGCAGCATAGCCAACAAACATATTAGGAAAGGGGGGAGTTCACATTCTACAGTTCATCAACCACAAAGCCACCCCAGCCATATACAATCCTGCTGATATTTGAAGCTGTCTGTCTCAAACTCCCCGCTTATAGATTTTCCTTTTGGAAGAAAACCCTCAGCATATAGTTACTATTATAGTTCTGTCAAATATAGGTAAGGTCCTACAAAGATGATAGAAAAATGCATTGAGACCATATCCATTATTCGAGCTACATGAAGCTCAGGCCAAGTGGTTCACACACCCTAAATAAGAAGCTCAAACTCACAGAGAAAATCCAGCTACCCAGTGGCAGTTTGCTTTTCTTTGAAGCCCCTGGTTTGTCAGATGATGAAGAAATGTCAGAGCAGGGCTGGAAGAATCTATAAAGATGTGACGTCCTGGTCTGGGGGTGGTACTGAGTGACAGAACGCTTGCTTAACATGTTATAATATCCCCAGCACGGTAACCTAACAAAACAGCTAAAACACACATCAAGAAAAACAAACCCAAACATGATGAAAACATACATACATACATACATACATACATACATACATACATACATACACCCACGGTTCAAGAAGCAAGAATCCAGAAGCCTTAGATCCCGCCCAAGATTGCTGCTCTCCAGCCACCTAGAGCTCAGGTTCTGGATGTCACTTACCCTATGACCACACAGGAGATGACTGTCCCCAGGAAGGCATATGTTAAAATGGATCCCAAGTTTTGAAAAAAGTGTCTCTGGGGAGAAACAGAAAATATTTTGTAGAGTGCATCTGCATTGCTTATTGAAACAGGAAGTAAGAATAAGCCAAGCCGCTTACAGCCTCCCCTTCTCTCGTTACTCAAGCAAATCTTCTTCTTGGAGCCTCATCCCTGGGATTTGGGCTTCACACCAGGGTATGAAGCTTAGTAAGTGATTTCTCCAGAAAGAATAAGGAGAAAAGAAAAGCAATGAGAAAAATCTAGAAGATGACAGGGGAAAGAAACCCCACAAAGCAGCTATACCTCAGAAGACTGGACAGGCTGGGCAATGAGTAGTTGGGGTTCTGGGACAACTAATCAAGACACAGTTGTCCAGAAGGGTTTTGTAGATCTAACACTTTTAACTTTTAAAATATTATTCTAAATGATGTCTGACTTTCATAGAGTATTCTGAATTCTCTTCCCCACACATTTTTTGAATATGATGAAATCAAACATTAAAATCCTGAACTAACAAATACTTTATGAATAAAATATGAAATGATGCCTACCTAGTACTAAGGAAGGGTGTGACGAAGGATGGCCTGCATGAAGCTAACCTTCTAAATCCTTTCAAATGCTTCTTAGTTAGGAATATTCCCTTCCAAATTTTTAGTGATTGCTGAGCAGCCAGCATTGGCAGCAAGAGGGAGCCTGGACTCCACAAAACACAACACAACAAAACAAACTCCCCCCTCCTCAAAAAAAAAAAAAAAAAAAGCTAAACAAAAACCAAACAACAGCAGCAACAAACTCCTCCAGGGCTGTAATGAGGAAGCTGCCTGACTGCTGCATTGGCAGGTCAAAGGGAGGCAGAGGTGAGCCCGGGAAATCTCCAAGGTGGTGGCTGGGCAGCAGAAAAGCAGTGTGTTTCCTCTCCCTCACTCCATGACACAGTGCTAAGCACCTAAGTGAGTTACTGACCTGTGGCATGGACAGTCCCCTGTGCCTGAGCACTGTCAGGCAAGAGCTCAGCAGCTGAAAGCTGTGGCTCTCTGTGTGAAGGACCACAGTCTTCCTGACTTAAACCCAGTGTGAATGAATGTGTGAGCTCTTGGTGCACAATCATCTAGGATTACATTGTTCAAAGGTCAAGTCGCACATGTCACATATACCATCTACACACATTCTAGTGGGCCACACTAAATAAATTTAAAAGGTGGAGTTTGTTGACATTTTGCTTAACACAGTATATTCCCAATACTACAGTTTCTTTATGAAATCAGTATAAAACATTATTGAGATGTTTTACATTCTGTTGAAAAAAATGCTAAGACTAATATCTAGTGTCCATGTTGCATTTACAGTGTATCTCAATTTTAGACAAACCACAGAATTCATTAGTTGTGTGCCGCTTTGCCCTGGGTATAGGTTTAATGGATTTCAAAGAATCCCGAGATGGTCAGGATTGAATATTTATTGTGTAATCTACACAATGCTGTTGTAACGGAAAAGGAAATCCCATAAACTGTAACTACTTTTCACTAGCATTTGGGAAATTTTTCTACTTATGATAAAGAGGGGGGCACTCCAGCTTTACCTTCTTCAGACTGTATCCTGCGTGAAATATAATGGGAGGCAGCAAAACATTGAAGAAGATTTCTGGGTCAAATGTCATCTGCCAAAGAAGACAAAAGCAATGTTAGGCATGTGTTTACAAAACAAGTACAGCACTTTTGTGAAGGTCATATGAAGCTTACATTGCCATGTTATTAAATTAGCAAAGATTAAAAATAAAGCCAGCGATGGTGGTACACACCTTTAATCCCAGCACTCTGGCACTCTTGAGGCCAAAGCAAGTAAATCTCTGAGTTCGAGGCCAGTCTGATCTACAACTATGTAGCAGGACAGCCAGGGCTACTACACAAAGGAACCCTGTCTCAAACAAATAAATGAAAAAATAAACAAACAAACAAATCAACAAAAGAAAATACGAAATCATAAATCTACAAATACAATATCATGTAAGATAATATTTAAATCTGAAATGTATTTTTTCATCCTGTAGCTAACATAACAGTAAAAAAAAAAATGTCAATGAAGTCTCTGGGAAAGAAAACTTTTTCTTTTAACTTGATTAGTCATTCTTAATTTTATTTTAGTATTCTAGCTTTCAATATTAGTCCAGGATGAGCTTGAACTCACAATCCTCTTGCCCCAGCATCTCCAGTACTGGGATTAGAGACATGCAGCACCATCATAGCTCAATCTTCATAGATCAAGTGTTTTAAATTATGTTTCACTTTCTTCTTAGTCAAAAAGCTGTAATGCTCAAGTTTGTAGCTGTTGACAAAGATTTAAAGTGTTTCTCAAGTAAAAGAAGTTTAGAGATTTGGTCTTCATTTTATCTATTTTATCCTACTCCAAAGTTTAAAATGTACTTCCAAACTGTGGAAAAACACATTTGAAAATGAAAGTGCATTTTTCTAGCACTCAGCCATTGCTTTTTACTTGTGTTAAAATAAACTTAGCCAAAAAGCCACAAGTATGAACTGATGTGACGTGTAATGAAATGAGTTGTGAGAATTCTCGAATCCAGTATCTGCCGTACACTTGACAATCTGCAAAGAGCTCATTTGCTTTCTAAAACCATCCAACATTAATACTCATTTCTTCTCTTCTTCTTCTTCTTCTTCTTCTTCTTCTTCTTCTTCTTCTTCTTCTTCTTCTTCTCTCTCTCTCTCTCTCTCTCTCTCTCTCTCTCTCATGAACGCACACATGCACACACACTGGCACACACCACTCATTTATTTCATCCCTAATACCCACTCACCATTGGGGCGCTCATCCAAATCCCTCAGATGCATGGGTTTCACACTATAATTTGTAATCTCCCACTCACTGTATGCCTTCCACCTCACTCCTCTCTGAAGTGGATCTCAGAAATGACTTTGCTATGGACCTGCCCGCCCTCTCCATCCAGGCTGCCTCTTCTCTATGTGTCCACAGCCTTTGGCCACTCCTGGCAGCATGGTTTCTGACATACTCTGAGTGGTGACTGCCTTGCTCCGTTTTCTCTGTTAAATCAAGAGCTCTTCCAGGATTACAGCCATGCCTTATCAATTCTGTCTCACCTCAGTCCCGCCCTGTGTCTGGACATTGGTCAATATATATTCACTCAATTTAAAAGAGAATTACCTTTGAGAATTAAACCTGTTAAAATGGAATGAACCAAGCTGGCCTCATCACAGGTGAGGATCACGTCAGATAGCTTTCACCTCGGGACAGTGAGGCCGCTGTCAGACCATCTATTTTCCCTTCTATATGTTCAGTTTCAAGTAAGCTCATCTAATTCATACTTAGGGAGAGGAGGTGGAAGCAGTAAGAGCTGCTAACTAAGCCTAGTCCCCTCTCACAAGCCCATTGAGGTACCCCTTGATGCCATACTCCTGTACCATTGAGCATCTAGGCCCCAAACTTCCACCAGAGTCCTATGGTCCATTGTCCTAGTTATAGTTATCATTGCTGTGATCAAACACCATGACGAAAGCAAGTTGGGGACGAAAGGGTTTATTCGGCTTACTCTCCAAATCACTGTTCATCACTGTAGGAAGTCAGGACAGGAGCTCAAATAGGGCAGGAACCTGGAGGTGGGGGCAGGAACCTGGAGGCGGGAGCTGATGCAGAGGCCGTGGAGGAGTGCTGCTTACTGGCCTGCTCCTCATGGCTTGCTCAGCCTGCTTTCTTATAAGAAACCCAGGACCACCAGCTCAGGGATGGCATCAACCTCTAATGGACTGGGCCCTCTCCCACCAACCACTAACTCAGAAAATACCCTACAGGCTTGCCTACAGCCTACAGTCTTATGGAGGCACTTTCTTAACTGAGTCCCCTTCTCTCAATGACTTCAGCTTGTGTCAAGTTGACAGAAAACTATCCAGCACACACATTCTCACTTTTCTGCCTGCACCCCATAGTCCTGTTCTTAGGGTCTTTTGCTCCACTACATTCCTTCAACATTAGTTTATCATCCCCATAAGAATAGTCCTAAACTCCCTCACTCCGAGGCTATCTAAACTCACAGTACTGAATACCTACCAGGTAGTAACTGACCAAATGCTTTAGAAATAGAAAAATAGCACAGAGTAAGTGGAAGAGCTGCCTGCTTGGTAGTTGTTATTCATTCCCAGAGACACAATGCTATGCTCTGGGTCACAGTGTACCACAAACCCACAGGAAAACTGAGATGGTAGTCTCACATTGCTGGGACTCATCACTATGCCATTCATTCTGAGAGGTTTTCTGGGCTCTGGAGATGACACGTCAAATCCATTTCACAGATGAGAAAATGGGGGCTTAGAGATTCTGAGGTGTCCTAGATTGTCTAGATTGGGCAGCTAGAATTCTAGATGCAGGTGTCTATCTCCAAGGCCTTTTTGTTCCTAACATTCTTCCACACATTGCCTGCTGAAATCTTACCTTCCTGTATCATAAATTAGATTTACTCTGCCCAGTATCATTTAAGGACACATTGTCATCAGACTTGGAAACAAAAGATGCTATTCTCTTTTTTTTTTTTTTTTGGTTTTTCGAGACAGGGTTTCTCTGTATAGCCCTGGCTGTCCTGGACTCAATTTGTAGACCAGGCTGGCCTCGAACTCGCAAAGATCCGCCTGCCTCTGCCTCCCAAGTGCTGGGATTAAAGGTGTGCACCACCACTGCCCGGCGCTATTCTCTTACTGTGGGACTTCAGCCAGTTCTCCTCGGTGTTGCTGTTGTTGAGTGAGTGACTCCTGTCTAATGGGAAGACTGATTTGTCTGCACAGGTCTTGAAGGCTGTCTTTGTGAGGTCCTGTCGTAGACACCAGAGGCAGTGTGACTAAGACCTAGACTCTAGAGCAGTGGTTTTCAAGCTGTGGGCTGTGGCCTCTCTGGGAGGGTCACATATCAGATATCCTGCATATCATATATCTACATTACTATGCATAACAGTAGCAAAATTGCAGTTATGAAGGAGCAATAAAATAATTTTATGGTTGGGGGCCCCACAACATGACGAACAGTATTAGAGTGTTGCAGCATTAGAAGGTTGAAAGCTGCTGGTCTAGAGCCTTGCTGCTGGTGTGAAGGCAGACAAAACTAACTAATTAGTTCCCTGTTAGCTAAATTGACTTTGATGGTTTGAATAGGTATGGCCCCTATAGACTCATGGGTGTAAATGCTTGCCCCATATGGAGTGGCACTATTAAGAGGTGTGGCCTTATGGAGTGGGCGTGGCCTTGTTGGATAAAGTGTGTCACTGTGGGGGTGGGCTTTGAGGTCTCCTCTGTTCAGGCTACACCCAGTGTGGCACACAGTCACCTCCTGCTGCCTGTGGATCAAGAAGTAGAAGTCTCACCTCCTTCTCCAGCACCATGTCTGCCTGCACACCACCATGCTTCCTGTCATGATGATAATGAACTAAACTTCTGAAACTGTAAGCCAGCTCCAATTAAATGTTTTCCTTTATAAGAGTTGCCTTGGTCATGGTGTCTCTTCACAGCAATAAAAGCCTAACTAAGACACTGACCAACAATCTTTCCAAGGGACAGTGAGTTTTATAAAGAAAATGATCCAGGCTGCGATGTACAGCAAGCCCTCCTGAGGGGTTCTTGAGGAGGTAACATTCAAGCTGATATGAAAAATCATGAAAAGGCACAAAGAGAAGAAGTCCAGGCAAAGAGAATAACATTTTGTGGAGATCTTAGGCAGGGAGCAAAATGCCGAGGCTGGAGTAGGTAAATCAGGCAAGCCAGGTGGGAATGTGATCCAGGAAACCAAAGAAATGAAAGGTCAGACCTCTATGAATGGGATTAGTAACAGTCCCAGGAAAAAGTTGGAGCACAGATGAAATAGATCTGACCCAATGCTTTGAGACAGTGCTTCTCAACCTTCTTAATGCTGCGACCCTTAAATACAGTTCCACGTGTTGTGGTTGACCCAACCATAAAATATTTTGTTGCTACTTCATAACTGTAATTTTATTACTGTTATGAATAGTAATGTAAATATCTGATATGCAACCCCTGAGGAAAGGTTATTTGACCCCAAAGGGTTTCACCCACAGGTTGAGAACTGTTCTTTTAAGAGAAGCTGTTGGTGACAACTACAGAATCCAGGCTAAGTGCTAGGAAAAACAGCACATCTTCAGGAGGTGCTAGGAGACAGCATGGGCCCTGACAAACAGGTTTAAGGAAGATAGGAAAGGGAGGATTACACCTAGGACTCTGCACTTCAGGAGCAAAGGAAGCCTTTGACACAACTACACAGATACATGGAGGAGGGCTGCTCACTGGTTTGCTCCTCATGCCTTGCTCAGCCTGCTGTCTTACAGAACCCAGGACCACCAGCCCAGGGTTGGCCCCACCCACAATGGGCTATGCCCTCCCACATCAACATCAATTAAGAAAATGCTCTAACAGCCTGATTATGGAGGCACTTCCTTACTTGAAACTCCGTCCTCTCAGATGACTTTAGCTCGTGCTGAGTTTGGTATAAAACTACCTGGTACAGTGAGTGTGTAAAGGTGTTTTAGGCAAAGCCCAATGACCTGAGGTCAATATCTGAGACACACATGGAAAGGAAAGAACTGATTCCCACAGTTGACCTTTAATCTCCACTTGTGCGTTGTGACATATGTATACATGTATATACACTAAATAAATAAATGTAATAACAAAATCTTAGGAAATTTTCTTATTGTACTTTTAAATTTTATTCATTTATTTTTGTTAGCATACAAAGCATTAGGTTTCATTGTGGCACTTTCCAATCAAAAGTTATTTTTCAAACAATAAAAGGTTATGTGCATTTTTATTTTTGAGATTATAATAATTACAACACCTCTTCTCTTTTCTCCTTCCAAGCTCTCCCATATACCCCCTCCCTGCTTGCTTTCAAACTCATGGCCTCTTTTCTCATTGTCATTGTGTGCATATATGTATATACATCTATATTCCTAAATATAACCTTCTCAGTCTGTATATTGTTACGTGTATGTATGCTTTCAGGGATAATCATTTGTTATCAGATAATCAGGTATGCTCTTCCTTGAGGAGGACTATTTCTATTCTAACAACAATGACAACAACCACAACATCAACAAAACCAAAACTCCTATATTTGCAGGATCTCTTGACCTGTGTAAAGTGTGGGTAGAGATTTTAACATTCCCTCTAGGTCAACTGAGATAGTCAGCAACGCCAACATTGCTCTAGATCAGCTGGTCAGCTGCGAGTGTTCCAAGCAGAGTTGCATTGCTCAAACTGGAGAGATGAGCATACAGCTGTGACCACCTGAAAGATGGAAACCCAGAAGTAGGACCTCCTGACAGGAAAACCCTTGCCTCTGCAGCTTCCTGTAGAAATCAGGCTAATTGATGAAGCAGAAATTTTCAATAGCCAGAATAGCCGACTCCCTGCAAGTGAGTTAAATAACACGCCACTGGATTATAGTTTCTAGAGCAGCCAGATGAAGCCACCAGGCTGAGAGTGGCACACAGCACAAGGGGATTTATTTGTGTATACAAACAGATTTGTGTTCCTTTCAGCCTAGCTCTAGGCTTGGTCGCTGCTAAATCAGAATTCTGGGAGTGATTCCAATCCAGACAATTTCTCAGAAATGGCTGGATTCTCTGCTTTCCCCGCCTCCATTGGAAATCCCACCTGCTATCCCTAAGATGTGTGCTCCGATCATGACCTTGGTAATGGACTATTCATCTCTTAAATTAAAATACTGCGTGGGGAAGGGGATTCCTAAGCAAAGGGTGAAGGAGAAGAGATGAGAGCCAAAATGTCCCAGTCAAGGATTTACATATATCTTTCAAGACACAGATTGCAGATCAGGCTCCAGACCCTGACCATCAGAACTTCTCACGATCAGAAACTGGAATATGACCACTAGCCACTTGGTATGCTGAGCTCTTAAACTGAGATACTGAATTTTTAACTCTAACACTGGTGGAGAGTGGCAAACATATACCATATTAATACTTACACAGTTAGCAAGACTCCACATTCTTACCATTTAGTTGTCAAACATTCTATTTCACTGTTCAAGAGGTGGTTGATTTAAAACAACAGACCCTGAGACTCTGAGATGGAGGCATTATGTATGTTTCAAGAAAACAGATTTTTTTAAGCACCAGAATTAAAATCTTTTTTTTTTTTTTTTTTGGTTTTTCGAGACAGGGTTTCTCTGTGTATCTTTGGCTGTCTTGGACTCACTTTGTAGACCAGGCTGGCCTCGAACTCACAAAGATCCGCCTGCCTCTGCCTCCCAAGTGCTGGGATTAAAGGCGTGCGCCACCACCGCCCGGCAGAATTAAAATCTTAAAGACAACACAAGGAGAGCAAATCTATTAGCATGTTCACAGTAGTATAGCATATTTGAAATGCTATTTTCCATGTACCGATATTTGACTAGAAAAGCCCACACACATGATCCCAGAGAAAACCAACCAGAAAATTTCCAAGGATGGAAAGAATATTCCAAGCTGGATCCTCTTCAAGGCTTCCAAAGGTTAAAGATCCGAAACTGTGTTTGGGCCTGAGTATGCGATGACTCAGCCTGACGTGTCTGAAAAGAAACACCAGTGTTCTACTGACCTACTAAGTAAATAAGCGCTAAAGTAACCACACTGGAGAAAGACCACGATTGATGTGGCCTAGTCCTTCCAAAGATGTCTTTTAAAAAACAGTATTTCATCACCTCTGACCACATTTCTGAGTGGTAGCTGGAAAATGCAATTATCCCTATTTTCCAGAGTCAGGAGAAGAAATTAACGGCATACCCAGTGTCAGTCAACACGACAGGGATATCACTGGAAACTGAATGTGTATATATGGGACAACTAAATGTATACTTTCCAAGGGAATTAAGTTCATATAACTAAGCAAGATTTGAGACTCAGAACTAGGCTTTTTGTTATTTGGGGAAGAATTGGTTCCTTTGGACAAGTAAAAACAGCTAGCAAAATGGCATGTTCAGTCATCTCCAATGTTTTAGTCATTGGAAACTTAGTAAGCTTTGGTGTCAAGAATGTGAAGATATATTGCATAACTGATTGAGTCCATAAAGGCTGTATACAAAGAGAGTCAACAAATGGCACACCTGCAACACGAGGCTTTGAGGTAAGCTGCCATGTGGAGTTCTCCAGCACAGAGACACTGCTCTGGAAGGCCTGTGGGAAGTCTTGATATCAAAGCATCAGATAATGTGTGATTTTCTGTACGGATGAAAAGTCTGTATATAGGCCTCCTACACGTAGAGCCTACTCACCAGCTATGGCCCCATGGCAAGGGTATCCAAGCCACAGAAGAAGCAAGCAGCTTTCAGGAGTTCACCTACAACTGGTAGCAAGTAGCTTAAAATATTTTTAAAACTAATGTAAGTGAAGATATATTAAAAAGTAGAATCTATGACCTGCATGATTTTATTTTTATTTTTTATTTTTTGGCTTTTTGAGACAGGGTTTCTCCCTGGGATCTTGGCTGTCCTGAATATCTCTCTCTCTCTCTCTCTTTCTCTCTCTCTCTCTCTCTCTCTCTCTCTCTCTCTCTCTCTGTAGACTAGACTGGCCTTAAACTCAGAACGGGCAGAGATCTGCCTGCCTCTGCCTCTGCCTCCCAAGTGCTGGGATTAAAGGTGTGCACCACCACCGTCTGACATTCCCCATGCATTTTTAATGAAAATAGGAGACTTTAAAGTAAACTTGGATGCCGTGGGGCACATAGTCACAGGACATATCTAGTAATGGCTTGTGGATATGCTTGCCCTGTCTTTCATCCCAGAACTTTGGTTTGAACTACAGAAGTGAGAGAAAGGACAGATCAAAAATAGTTAATGAGACTATGCCATGCTATTATTAATCAGATGACCTTGGTCTCCTTACTCAACTTCTTTGAGTTGCGTTTTCTCATCTGCACTATGAGGGGGACAGTGTCTACAAGTTAGTGGTTTTAGAGGAGTAATGAATTCATGAATTCAGATGATTCTGACTGTTACAGATCTGAATCTAAGTGAGTTAATAATGGTCTAGGGGTTGGAGACAAAGGCACACCCACAGAACAGAAATAAACAAGGCAAAGGAGAGTTGGGGGATGAGGTCCAATGGATCCCTGCCAGCCCATACTAAGACTTTCTCAGATCAACTGGTAGTGATTTTGAAATCTATTCACTCCAAGATGAAGAAAAGTCAGGACATTTTTATAAACAGGATCAAACAGTAAATGGCAACCAGGAATGCAAACCTGTATGATTTCTAAGAGACACAAGCTGACGATGGCCATGAAAACCCTGTCTAGACACACCTGATTAGCAACATCTAATATGAGTTGTTTTTGTTTGTTTGGTTTGGTTTGGTGTTTGATGGTTTTGTTTGTTTTTTGCAAATAGACCTTTATACATGGGGACCCTACAAAGTTGGAATTTGATATAACCACTAGAATAGCTAAGGAAGCAGCCTATAAATAGATAATACTTCTTTCTACCATTTGTCAACTCAAAAGGACTAGGGGCAGAGCTGCACTCTTGACATATGTAGGTGAAACTACCCAGGACTCACACAACCGTTTCCCTCTCGTCCTGGACAGACATGTAGACTATTTCCTCTCTATCAGGTGGGGTCTATGTCTGAGCTCCAACTGAATCTAGATAGAAGTAGTAGATATTCATTCCAAATGCATCTTCCATCTTTTCTGTTCCCTTTCTCCCCTGTACCCCTGAATCCCTCAAACCAAGCCTCCCTACCAACCTGGCTTTCCATCCCCACACTTCTGACCTCCAGTCTACTTCCCTGTTAGCTGCAATACAAGTCTGACAGAAAAGATGTTGGATGGATGCTTCAACATTCTAACATATACTTTTGAATCTTTTAAATGCTGAGTCATGTGATTGTCTCACCTATTCAAAGAATAAAGTGGGTTTTAAAAAAGTTTTTTTCTTTAAAATGACAAGTCCTTTGAGATTAGTTTGAAGAGACATCAAAGGGGGGGGGGGCATTGTCTGGCTGCAGTTACCAAAGTCAGCACAAGGGACTGTTAGTGCTAAGTGAGGTGGCCATGACAGAACCAGAAGAAATAAACCCAGGAGACAGCTATTCACTCAACAAGGATTTGTTTAAAATAAATGGGGCATTTGGCAGAGAGGATTAGCAGGGCTTAAGGTTGAAATAGAGAGGTAAAAATGAAAGAAAAAAAAGGAAAGAGATCTATGTTTTTATACCTGGGTGACTAACAGAGAATGTGTTTGGGAAGCCGCTGACTTGGTGTGGGTGTGAGGGTCAGGACCCCCAAGGCCTCCTGAGCTTTGACTCACTGAATATGACTGTCTGGAACACTTGGAGAAGTCTTCTTGAAGGAAAGGTCAGAACCAAGGAGAAACACTCCAGAAATCACCGGAGTGCAGCTGGGTCTCTGGGGAGTGAGAAGAGGGTAGAGGACAAGGCTGGGGTGGGAAGAGAGAGGGAGAGAAAAAGGGTGGGAGAGTGGGGAGGTTGGGGGAGATGGGAGAGTGGGGGGGAGACACGGAAAGAAACAGATGGAGAAATGGAGAAAAACAGAGAGAGAGAGAGAGAGAGAGAGACAGAAGAAGAGATAAAGACAGAGAGACAGAAATGCGGGGTGGGGTGAGGGGCAGACAGACACAGAGCCCGGCTGCAGAAGAGCCCAAGAAAGAACTGCAGAGAGATGCTGCTGCTGGGTGCAGGTGCCGACATCAGAGCAGATTCACAGGGAGACTGGGGCTTTGTGTACATAACCTTGTTCTCAGAATTATTTCTTAGTACCACATCTGGGGCACATTTTCCCCAGTTATTCACTGTGTATGTGAAATTCAATCACTTCAGACAGGGACAAGAATGCAAACCTTTAAAATGAACTGTGCTTTTACTCGTGACTGATCCCAGAGATGGGCTGGAAAGGGACTGACTCCCCCACCCCCACCCAGATGGCAGCTACTGAAACAGCACTTTGAACATCGGGAATTCATGGTTTCGAAGCATTGCTGATCCTTTTGGTTTGCCTTCAATGGAGCAGTGAGTACAGGGGTTATGGAAGAAATATGTACTGAGAAAGCAGGTACAGTGGGCTCTAGGCCCCTCTCTCAGGGAGTGGATGTCTCTAGGGACCTGGAAAATGAGACTGGATATAAAGGAGGGAGAAGGAGAGGGAAAATAAAGGGACAAAGATGATGCGCAGGAAGGAGAAGAATGGAAGCTAGACAGAGGAACAAAGCAATATTAAGATGCTTACAGAGCTTAAGAATAAAAGCAAGTGGTTAAAACAGTAGTGCAAATAATCGGATGAACAAATGGTGACCTTACAAATGAAATCTTACTCGAGACATTAGGACTGTGGCTTATCCACAGTAAAGGATGACTATTCTTGCAGAAAATACCCTTACATTTCTCCAGATTTTTGGACAGAACCCTTAAGTCTTAAATGTAGCAGGCACTTGTCAGAGAGGAAGGATTTGCTTTACATAGACTGGTGTTTAGGGACACAGGGCTGTCAGAGGGAAGCATCTTCAGAGGAGCTACAGCATATGGGAGGCAACGGGAGGGGGCGCTTGCCCCGTGCCTGCTCAGCGCTTGCTATGGCTCAGCCTCCCTTCCTGCCCCAGCTCAACTCCCCTTCCTGCCTGAGCAGTTTGCTATCACCTGTCCTGCATTCTGTGAGGCTGTGTCAGGCTTTTATTGAAGGAAATGTTCCTCTGATAAAAAATTATCGGAATCGCAGACCTCAAAGCTGAAACCTGGGGCAATCAAGGCGTAGGTAGTGTCAAGTCCTGGCCACTTGGGGGCAGCACTGGGCCTGAAAACTCCTAAGCTAGAACTCGTTCTCCTTTATCTTATTTCCGGTCTTAATTTTACTCTTAAGATTTGTTATGGGAGCGGTGATCTTTTAGATAGTGCTGTGTAGCCATGGCTAGTTTGCCTACTCACTATGTAAAACAGGCTGATCTCAAACTTGCAGCAAGTCTCCTAAGTCAACCTCCCAAGTGCCAGGATAGCACGCACTTAACCCACCGGCTTACTTCTGGGAACTGTAAGTGATGTGTGTCTAGTTGAAGCCCAGCGCCATCTCAACCAAGAAACAGGGCACACACAGAAGGAAGTCAGTGTCCTCTCTTTCCTCAGCTGTATTCTTTAATTTTGTAAGACGCATCATCAATAAACAATAATCAGTACTGTGTATTGTCTACATTGTAGGAATTTAGTGAATAACCTTTTGCACCCTGACTTCTATGTTTGAAATCCATTTTTAAATTCATCTATATTAATGAGCACGTGGACCTTGTCCATTTGCCTAAACTGCCTTGGGGCATCTATTGGATGAATAGATCAGGATTTTGTTCTGTGATAGACAGGCTAATTCCCATCTTCCAAACCAACAAAAAATACTGAAGTAATACTCTGTGCTTAAGTCCTTATATACACCACGCAAAAGCCTTTCTAGAAGTGGACTGTTAAAACACTAAGTAGCACAGACCGTCTCTTAGATGCTACTGTGATTACACTCATTTACACTCCCACAGGAGATTCTTACACTATTTTCTCACATTCTAGTCTACATTTTATACTGATAATTTCCTAATCTGTTGGCAATCTGATCAATATTAAGCATCACATTGTTTGTTTTGTTTCCCATTACTAATGAAATAAGTATATTTATTTGGCATGTTGGTTTTTTAATGATATTTCCTAAGGGAAATTCCTGATCATATCTTTTATTCGGTTTGGTTTCCTTATTGATTAGTTAATTCACAGAATCTTGCTACAATTCTGTTTAGTTACTTATATTTCAAATACATTCTTCTAGTTTTGTCTCCCTCCATAATTTGTTTTTAACATTGTTGAAAGTCTCTTTCATAACTTTAATGTTGTAAAATTTGTGCATTTTTATATCATTTGGGATATAGTGATGGGTTTTTTGCCATATTCTGATACCATAACTATATTTTCTTCCCAATTTCATTATTGTTGTATTGTGTTCTTTAATTCATGTGAAATTTGTGCATTACAGATATGAAATGGAGACTCACTTTTTTTTCCTGCCAATTGTCCTAGGAAAGGTCCTAGTTTTCAGTTATTCATCCTTTCCCAGCTGATTTCTATTAGATTGCAGCCCCTGTCTAGTGTTTTTCTAAAGAAGCAGAAAGCATTTATTTCAATAAATATTTTACGCCTGCTTTCAGATAGATGGCCCACTTACTGCTCCAAATGTAGGGAAAGCGTTAGATAGATGGTATTCATTATAATTTCACTTATACCGGTGACAATTTGAAAAGAACACAGGAAGCAAACCCTAGTCCAGGCACTACTCTGGAGTTTCTAAACATCTGAGAAACGGTGTAAGTTTAAGTAAACATAGCAAGGTGCAAAGTTTCAGATACTGTCTAAATTTCCTAGAAATAAATACATATAATAAGATAGCCTGGATGTCTAGAAACTTTCAAGGTGGTTGTATAATATTATAAGAATTTTTTGGAATCTTTCTTTTCAAAACAGACTTTTCTGTCTATCTAAAATGGACATTATCAGGAAGTTGTAGAGGAAATATAATAAAATTTGCATCACAAGTAATAAAAATTATACACATTACAGTCAAACTGAAACAACAAAGAAAGATGAGATTACCTGTATATTTACCATTCATCATAATAATTAACAAATATGACAAATTATATTTCCACAATGCTATTTTGGTTTTCAAACTTTCTTTACACATAGCACTTAGACATTCTCCCCAACAACCTTTGCAGTTAAATTTTGGGAAAGGGTTGTTTTTACAGATGTGGAACGAAAGCCCTGGTATGTAATTTGCCCAAAGTCACATACCTGACAAGCAACAGAGCCCAAATAGACTCCAACTGTAGCTTCCAGCTGGTTTATTGAGAGCAAAAGTGACTTTAGTGAGGAAAAAAAGAAAATAAAAGCAAACAAACAAACAAAAAACAGTCAACACAGTGGGCTCCACTAAGGTCCAGACATTATTTTAAACTCTTTGCACATATTTTCTTATTTGCAATTCATAATGGCCCTGTACTGTAATCAGAAATATCTTATTTTTTTTAAATGGGGAGATCGGATTTAAGGTTACCTAGGCTTCCTAAAATCACATAGATGCAGAATAACATTTGAATTAATTCATACAGCTCAGGGACCAGCCTCTTAGCCACAGTGTTCCTTCTGCGCCCAGAGGAAGACTGAGGCCACCCAGCCCACTGCTACCCGCGGCTCTCACTGCCTGAGATGTAAGAGGTGTTCCAGACCAGCACAATGGCACCAAATCGGTGGTGTCTGGAGAGATTCCTGTCTTTTGCCTAAGTTTCTTGATCTCAGGGATTACTTCTCTTTATCACCTATGTGGGTGGCTTTTTACTAAGGTGATCGATCAATCATATGGCCCGCCCAGCTGGGCACAGTGCCTCTTGTCCTCTCCTAACCAAACACAGATTCTCACTTCCCTCTCAAGATCCAGCCCGTGAGACAACCACAACAGCTGCTTCTTCCTGACCCTAGATGCCAAGACTTCTGACTTTTTAACCAACTTTACACGTGGGCAGACTGCTTCTGATCTTTTCTGGGCCTCCCCTTCATGGGGTGGTGGCCTGCCTGGCCTCATGGTCTGTGGTTTTGGCATGACAAGGCAGTTGAATTCTAAGACTGGCATAGGATGGATAGAGGAGTATAGAGCAGGTGGATGAGAGGAGGACCTAGTCTCCCATCTCTTCACAGTGACCATTCCTCGGGACCTATGCATCCAATGCGTTCTTCCATCAAGAGTGACTGCTTTTTCCCCAGTCTGGAGTTGATCTTATTCTTGGACAACCTTGATACCTCAGGCCAAAGACACTGTGCTTCTATTAGACCAGACACAGGGGGAATCGCAGCCCCACACTTTCTTTCTAAGTCTGGCAACTGTTTCGAGTTTGCCTTATCCTCACCAGGCTCGGCTACGAATTGTTCACACAGCTTTCCCATCTTAAGATCTCATCAGGGAACAACTGGCCTGGGGAAGCTGACCTGGGAAGGGCTGAGTCAGCAAGAAGCATGGTCAGAGGAGGCAGGACATAGAGGGCGGGAGGGGAAGGAGTGCGTGCTGATATCAGCAGAAAGCATGATTAAAATGAGGTGGTGCATTTTTAAACGGTGCATTCACCTTTAAAATGATGTATGAAAAAACCAGCATCAAACTTCCTCCATCCACCCACCTCAGACCTCTCGCTCTAGGGGAAATAAATGCCTGCCAAGGGCAAATGTTACAAAAACAGGAAATGGAAACAGACTAATATTTATATATGTCTGACATTAAACATATATATTTTCACATTTAGCTTTGAATAGCAAACCTCTGCTATAGGTATCACTAACCCCAACATTATAGATAAGGAAAAATTTGCTCAGAGAAATTCAATTTGCTGGTCCTAGTCCTGAAAGTGACAAACTGAGATTAATTACTGAGTCTAACAAGAAGGCATGATGTCCTTCCTCAAGTTGTATTCAAGGGTGCGAAGCTCTACCTATCAGTGGATCTTAAGACAGCCATTGTGGAAGATGAACACTTTAGGGAGATAAAAACTGAGATGTTTTGATACTTCCAATTATCCTAAAAAATACAATTACTTAAGCACTTGCACCGTGCTGCCAAATCGTCTCTCCTGAGGGAATACAATCTCACAAGCTTGGTTTGGAACATTTTCCAATTCCTGTGGCATAAATTTCCATTGTGGCCCATCGCATGCTGTCAAGTTTAACAATTGGTTCAACGGATTCAGAAAATATACTGAACAATCAGCTCACAAGTGCCGGGAGAAGTCTTCTCTGGTGTTCCAGTGGGGTCCCCTGAGTCCCACTCTGCAGGTGTGGTTCGGGGACATAAAATCTAGCGTGAGGAGATTAGTACTGCGACACTGTGAAGTGCCATCTAGGTTAGAGGTCTCTCTGGTGAAGACCCTGCTCCTGCTGCCAGAGCTGTGATTAGTCTACTCAGTGACTGACAAGGCTACAGAACCTCTTCTCCCGAAGTCCTTTCCAGAGTGTCTCCTACCCAGACGCAGAATGGTTTGGTCCTTTAGGGGAGGGGCCACATGGTTCAGATACAGCTGATTCAGAGGCCAGTGGGTTGAAGAACCACTGCTTTACAAGGAGACAGCAATATCCTTGGGCCGTTTCTCCTCTCACATCCTTCTACACTCAGGCTTCTTCCTCCTCTAGTCACAAGGGGAATGAGCCCCCAGATGCTTATGCCCTGCTCACCAAATGCTGCCTCTGCCTTGGGCCCACTTCTCTGGGAACCCAATAACAACAGGGAGAAGGAAAGGCAAGATTAACCTGACTTCTGATATCAAGCTCGGCCTGAAACAGATCTGCAGCAATCAGTACTAGTAGGCCTAGTGGTGAGAAGTTATCCGAGAGACACTGGGGTGGTGCTCAGGGGCAAAAGCATGAGTGAGCCTATAGCTGCTATACCAGTACCACAAAATAATAACAATAAATAATACTCATCATCATCGTCATCATAAATATTTTTTTAGAAAAGAAATCATATGAGAGAAGTAGTGGAGAGGCCCCTCGACCTCCACTGCAGCCTAAGACAAGCCGGGTGCCTGACCAGCACCCTTCAGTTCAGCCTGCTCTGTGTCTACTACCTCAGGTGTTCACCTATTTGGGAGGATCTTCTGGCAGGTGACCTGAGGAGAAAAGTAGGGGAGTGCCATGGGACAGAGCTTTATGTAACTGCTCCCTAGAGACCAGCCATGATGAAAGTGCAGCTCTGCCAGTTAAGTATTTTTCGAAGGAGCAAAGCAAAAGGAGAGACAGTGAAAGATCCATTTTCAATTTTATCTACTCAGGCTCTTCCCCCTGCTCCTCCTGAGTCTTCCTTATGCCGGAACTTCTCTCCATTCTCCCTGCTTCCCTTTCTTCCTATTAGAATATTTGGACGTGAGACTTGCAATCTAGTCCTCAGAGTAGCAAAAACCGTTTCGGAGCCCATGGAGTCTAACCTGAGGATAATCCTATGACACACTTCATTACAAAAGAGCCAGCCATTAAGACAGGACACCGTGGCAGTGACAGCAACTGATAGCTACCTTCTTGAATCATCTAGTCATGTGCCAAGATCTACAGCATATCCTCCATGTGACAGGCTCTGGGAACACGATGTGACGGAAAGCTGGTCTAGGCCCTGACCTTCTGGAGGCTTTGTGAGACTGGGGAGGGGAGACATTAGCCAAATCATTATAAATAGAAATACTGACTTGGGACGCCAGTAAACCCAGAGGGAGAATGAAAGGTGGGCCAGAGACTGTAGACTTGTGACACAAAAATAATTTGATTCTGGAGTGTAGTGGCATGGGGTCATTTAAGATAGGGACAAGTACTCCTCAAAGACTTATCCGCTGCTAAGAACATCCCCACGCCAGGACAAGATTTTCCCCCACCCCCAACCCTGTGGAGGCAGAATACCACAGAAGATTTCAGAAGAGTGGAATTTCTGAAGAAGGTGCTGTGGTTTTCATATGTAACTCAGAGCATTGAGTTAGAAACTTAATTCCCGATGCAACTGCACGGCTATGTGGGGCCTGGAGGAGACTTTGGGCCCCCAAGGGCTGTGCCTGAAGCGCGGATTGGCTTTGTTCTCAGGAGTGGATCATTGAAGAGTGCTGCACTGATTGTTTTTCGTATCTATGTTAGAATATCCTCCTAAGAGAACGAAGATCTACTCTGCTAAGAGATTTCAGTCCATCATGGAGCGGAAGGTAAATGTGGCGGCGCTTGAGGCTCTTCACTGGAGGTACAGCAAAAGCAGGCTGGGACTGGCCCCGCCCTTGTAAAGCCTTCTCAGCCTTCAAAACTGAGCCAGAAGCTGGGGACTGTGTGTTCAAAAGGTAAGCCTCTTTGCAACATTCTAGATTCACACTGTAACAAGTGTGTTCCAGGAAGAAGAACGAGTTGTGGTCCTTATCCCCTTCTTCCAGCTCCTATCACTTGGTGAGTTCCTCTGTGCCGACCCTGTAAGAAGAGGCCTCAGTAAATGGGTACTTTGATCTTTGGTCTCTACCCTTCAGAATGATGAGCTCACTTTACCTTCATTTGTAAGTTACATTGTCTGGTGGTGTTCCATTCTCAAGGCCCAGAGTGGACTAAGACAGAACTAGTTAAAGTAAAAATTCAGTTCTAATAAAACATGTGACACTGTGCTGAATTCCTAAAGTGAGCTATCCCATATGCTAGGGAGTATCAAGGAGAGGAGAGTTCAGTGGATTTCTTTTTTGGTTAATCCTTGAAAATGTATACTTTTATATATAGTGTCATGACGTGGGGCATTACTTGCATGCAGTTTGCAAAGAAACTGGGTTATATTAGGCGCTGCAGCACATTGCAGTGAGGAGTTTGTGCTTACTGTTATCATTTGGGTGTGGTCACATTGTGACTGAAGGCTGATCTCCAGGATGACTTTGACAGAATATGGATGCTTTGGAAGGTGGAGTCCTGGTCCTGAGGTATTTCTCATGCAACCTCCTTAAGGTCTTTAGAGATGACTGACCCCCTTGAGCTCATTAAAAAAATGTCTGTTACAAGAAAAGGAAAGCCTGGTCATGAGACCCTCATCCCTGCTCCTGATTGAGATGTGACAACCTTTTCCTGAACATTGTACCACTGTGATGTGACACCATCAGTTGCCCTCGCCACATGCCAGCCCAATGGGACTGTTTCTCTGTAACAATTTACACATATACATTTTATAAATAAACTTGCTTTTTTAAAATAACAAATATTCTCTCAACTATGGTTTAAATGAAAGCAGCTGAGTGTCCAGGTAGTCTCATGACGCTTGCTGTAAGCTTGAGTTACACTGGGATCCTCTGGTGCTGTACAGTCAAGTCAAGACTGGTCAGGATTGAAAAACACAAATAACCACAGCCTGTTTCTTTGTAGAGTATGAAAAATAAAACCTACTGCACTGAGAGTACCCCATCAAGGAACGCTTCTCTGAGTCCTGAGGCTGATTAATCACTCAATGGCTGGCTCCCTCCCAGCATGTCTCGAAAAGCTATCCAGTAGATTGTCCCCCAGCCCTTCATTATCCTTCCCAAGAGAGCCCCAGTGTTAACTACACATATTTATCTCCTGGTCCAGAGACTTTCCCTGGTCAAACTGTTCCTGTTGCCAGAAGACGTCTGGCTCCTCTGGCCTCTGTGCAAGAATACTCATCAGGCCCAGTGAAATGCTGGAAGGCTCACAAATAAACATGTAAGAATCAAAAGGGAAATTTGGACAGTGAGAAAAACAGACTGATTCACATAACAGAAACAACCAAATTAAGGCCATACAATTAGCTGTGCCCATAAGTTCTTAATTTTTTTTTTTTTTAATCTTTAAACATCCTGAAGAATCAGAGTCGTGTTCCTCGGGCTCTGTGACCTACTGGAAGAGGGTCAGATTCTCTTTTTTTGAAACACTAGGACTTTTTTTTTTTTTTCTCAGCGGTATAGAGAACCCAAAGCCACTTCCCTTAGCCAACTGATAGGGTCACTTTTCAAACAGGAAGTGAGGAGTTAGCAAAATTTTTCACTGAGGAGTTTCCTTTGTTGGTGCACTGTAGTCATCTGATTTTTGAGGGACAGGAATGATAAACTTAACTGTGCTGACAACTTTGTGAAACTGGACTAGATCTGTAAGACATCCCTGTCGAATTCGCTACTCACCCTTCCAACTCAGCCATGTAAACACATAACGTGCTAAGGACAGAACCCGTCTATCCTTCCTTTCCACCTGCCCCTGTGTCACCACCCACGTGCTGTCTCTGCTTTTGCTTTATTTCCTGCCACCTGCAGCCCAGCTAACCCTTTGCTTTGGTTAACACCACCTTTCTCTGCTGACTGCAAGTAAGAGTAAACACAGGCAACCTGGCATTCAGGGGCTTCCAGATTCCAGGTCTGCCCTCCTTTCCACCTCTATGTTTTTCTAGTCTTCCATACATCCAAAAAAAAAAAAAAAGGAAACGTTTCATTTCCTGGAGTATTTATTGCTTTTCCCACTTGCATCCCATGCCCCTCTCTCTGCCTGGAATGTCTTCCCATCCTCACCTCATACTTCCCCACAACTGCATCCATAGTCCATCCGGATGCTTTGTTGTAAGGTCTTCCTGTCAGCTCTAATGCCACAGGAAAGCATCCCCTCTGAGTGCTTTGGGGGGGGGGTCTTGGTACAACCTTTTGGTACCTGCATTTTAGTATTATTTACTCAGTGTTAACTCAGGGACTATTTTCCCCTCTTTTACTAGTACCCTCCTGGAAATCATGTCTCTCAGAAACATAACTGTGAGGACTCAGTTTAGTGATGCTGAAGAATAAATAAAGGAAACGTTAGTAACAGATAATGGTTGTTGTTGTTTCTTTAGTTGGTGCTGAGAATTATATATGGGGCCTTCACACGCTGGGCAAGCTATTTATCACCAAACTTCATGCCCACCCCTGATGTTTGGGTGGTTTTTTATTTTTTATTTTTTTAACTTTTCAAATTTCCATCCCCCTTTCAAAAAGAAAACATTTAAACTTTCTATTTATATGAAAGTCGGAAATATTTAGTCCTAAATATTGCATGACAAATTCACATTTGCAAAGCCATTATATAACATAATAGTAGCCCTAACAGTTGAAAATAAAAAAAAAAAATGCCATGGGTCCATAGAACAGCTTTGGCAAGCAGTGTTGAGAATCAGAGAGATAGTTACAGGCTTAACATAAGGTGTTTCCTGAAGTTTACACTCAGCACATCGCTGCTGCTGTAAATGCCAGCAGCTCTCAGTTTTCTAGCTTTATACTTTCCGATTGGAAAGAGTTCATGAAGGCGCTGAGCTGCATCCTATTTCCAAGCCTAACCAACCCAGAAACGCATGTGCTGTTCCAGGAGGTGATGGCATGGCACGGGAATTCCTTCCAGTCTCCTCAAATCCTTGGAATTCCATCTAGGCTTTAAACTCCTTTCTTCTAAGAGTAAAACTGACCATCAAATCCTAATGTTTACAAAGGCTGAATACTCACTGAAATGCATGCCAAGAAGGAAGGGGATCCAGAGGGGGCCATCGGTGGCTCTCTGTGCCCCCTGCTGTGTGGGACTTCTCCTAAACTCTTCCGAGAACTGCCCACCTCCTCCTGCCTGTGAAGCTGAAATTCCTTGGGCCACAGCCTCTTCTCCATGGGCCTTTTGGAGGCCCGGGTCAGTATGTAGATACAAAGTCCTGTCCGGCCTCACGATCAAGTGTTGTCAGTCCCATCGTGGCTTCTTCCCACCAGCACTGGAGTCTGGCCCATCATATAATCTCTATGGACACTCTCTCTCTCTCTCTCTTTTTTTTTTTTTAATCACAACTAACGTGAGAGGATAATTTAAAAATTTAAAACATTTAACATCCAGGAAACTACAACTCTCGAATTCATGATGATAATTCTCAAACATTGCCTTTTTCTCCAGATGCATACATATGAGCCAATTTTCAGACGTATTTCAATTACCCATTTCTTTACTCACTCATCAGATATTTATTCTGCATGCGGCACTATGCTAGGCTTTACGGATACACTGGTCAACAAGAGGCACAGCCTTTGCCATTGCAAACTTTGCTATCGAGTGTGTGGTATATCTCTCCCAATGGGTGTTGAATAAATGAATAAAACAGTCTATAAGTTACTAACCCTGACATGTACTAAGCGTCCAGATGTTGCAGTGCCAATGTAGCACCATTGTTGGAGGAAGCAAGAGTGACAGGGATGATGGCAGTGTGGCACTACAGTGACAATAGCAAGTTGTAAGCATAGGAGCAGTGAGAACTGTATGTGTAAAGGCACCATATCAGCTGGCACTTGCTGCACAAAATCTCATTTGGGATAAATCAATCCCACAAGACAGGTCTTAGTCTCTCCGCCTTGAGAATAAGAGTTGATCTCATAGAGGTGAGGCTTACCAAAAGCTTCAAAGAATAGGGGTGTAGGGATAAACAGGGAGAGGTCGATCAGTTTAGTTTCTCTTCCCATTGCTATGATAGAAGATAGCCTGGTAAATGTGATCTAAAGGAGAAGTGATTTATTCTGGCCACTGTAGGGAGTTAGAATAATTAAATTAGATTTAGAAAATATCTAGGGGTTTCTGATACATTCTTAATTCCGGGCAGGAAGATCAATTTAGCTGTGACCAATTAGCTTATCAGTTTGTGGACTAAAAACAGGAAACAAACAGGAGACTTAATGGACTGAAAAACAAGGTTGAAGTTAGGAAAAACAGGAAAGACTTAATGGACTTAAGAAACAAAGTATTTGGCCTTACATTGTTTTCAACTGCTAAGTGGGCAGAGCCCAAATTAAGCTGAAACAGGTGGAACAAGGAGAGATCCTATTTAAGGATGGAGCCAGAGGCCTCCCACGCAAGAGAGTTCAGAGAGTCCTCCTGGAGAAAGTGCATTGAACTGATGGCAGGATTTCCCTGAGGCAGAAAGAAGCTCGTGAGCAAAGAAAGCCTCAGCAAGATAGCAAAAGGCCAAGGACTATAAACCCTGTGGCTCAGCTTTTGCCTAGAGGGGTTGGATCTGTCCAAACTGTGGCCGGCTTTAAGGACTGAGCAGAGTTACTGATATGGTCTCCCAGAGAGAAGAAAGCATCAAGCCTTATTTAAGGTGAGACTGCAATAACCAATTTACCCTGACGAACCTGCATCTGAGACATTCCAGAAAAAAGACTGCCAAGTGCTTTAAAGGGTCTACTACAGAAACTGTGTTCCTGACGACTGAGGACCTGCCCCAGAGACTGTATCCTTCTAAAAGTTTAGGAAAATAATTATCAATAGGTTAGTGGTTAGGTTAAAGGGATTGTAGGAATTTGTAGGATTAATAGTTAAGAAATTATTGGTATTTGTTATAGGTGAATATTGTTAGTAAATAAATAATAATTTAAAAGTTCCGTTACAGGCCACAGTTCAAGGTCACGGTCCACCACAGGAGGGAATTCATGGCAACAGGCGCAGCTGGTCACATTTCATCTACAGTCAAGGAGCAGACAGCATAGACACTCCACTGCCTCTCTCTCCTTTTATAAAGTCTGGACCCAAGACCAGGAATGGGGCCAACTACTTTAAGGTGGACCTTTCCACCTCAATTAATATAATCAACATCTCAGAGTCACACCAAGTATTAAATCATCTCTCAGGGTATGCTAAGAGCAGTGGTTCCCAACCTTCCTAAAGCTGGTGACCCTTTAATACAGGTCCTCATGTTGTGGTGACCCCAATCATAAAGTTATTTTGATCCGTATTTCATGCTGCTCCTTCAGAACTGCAATTTTGCTACTGTTATGAATCATAGTGTAAATAATTGGGGAGATAAAGGTTTGTCAGTGGAGTCAGGAGCCACAGATTGAGAACCAATCTCCTCGAGGTTCATATCCTAGGTCATTCCAGATCCTATGAAGGTGTCAATTAACACGAATAGTCACAGGTAAGACAGGATTAAGAATTTCTTGGGCTGGGGAGTGGCTCATGGTTAAGAACATTGCCCATTGCCTGTCTTGCAGAAGACCCAAGTTTGATTTCCAGCACCCACATCAGGTGGGACACACCTGTAACTCAAGCTTTAGAGGCATCTAGCACCTTTGACCTTTAAGTTCCAAGGGCACTTGCTGCACATTCACGTAATTTAAAATAATAACAGGGTTTTTAAAAAGAATGTTGTGCTTCGGGTCACTCAGTAGGATGATCACAGAAAACAATAACATACTTACTGCCCAGTTTATAAAACTAGAAACAGTACTGTGGTTGTTTCCACCATAAAGAACAGTAAATGTTTGAGATGATGGGTATGCTTAGAGTTATTCAAGTGTATTTTAGACAACGTATATGTATATGAAAACATCACATGGTACCCCATTGACATTTTTATCCTTTCATGTAACATTAAAAAACAAAGTTTAGGGAACTGAGGAGGTTCATCTGTGGTTAAGAGCAGCTATTACTCTTACAGAGGACCCAGTTCAGTTCCAGAACCCATATGGCAGCTCACAACTATCAATAACTCTAGTTCCAGGGGATACAACCCCCCACCTCTGACCTCTACAGACACTAGGGACTCATGCAGTGCACATACATACATGCAAGCAAAATGCTCACTTAAAATAAAATAGATATTTAATTTTTTTTTTAAAAAGCAAAGTTAGGGACTAGTAATTTAAATAAAACTAGAAGAAATGGCAAACTGTGTGTGCTGTGGTACTTCCTTATAAGCCTTCCATGAATGGATTGCTTTATGGGGTCTCTTTCCGTCTAGCAGAAATTAACTGATTGACATAAACAGATGCATGCAGTAGAGTACCTAACTGGATGTTAAGCCAACAGCTACACATTTTTTCTACAGTCCTAGTAGGGTCTGTCCATATTGTCCCATGAGCAACAAATAAGTAAGTGCTACTCCAATTAGTTAAGAGCAAAATCCAGCCCCTTGAAGTCATCTGATACAGTAATGACTCCGGGAGATGTCTTGTTTGCCACCAGCAGAGACGGGAGTATTTGCACTGGGCACAGAGTCACCTCCCATATATCCTAGGCTCTTGAACCACCAAATACTGACCTTGAGTCGAGGTTTCATGTCTTAGAAGTGTATTCAGAAGATGCTTGAGCTATTCAGTGTCAAGAAAACATCATAAGAACAACAGCTCATAATCTGGCCACTGAAAGAAATATTTTCATCTCTTGCCTTAAGTTTTCAAAAGAAACCACTTGATTGTGGCTGCTGATAAAGAAATTACTATATCATAGCACACTACCAAAATTTCTGGCCAGGTATTTACGTGCAGTCCTGTTAGAGAACAAAATTGCTATGGCAACAGGAATAATTCTGGCATCCTTGGAGAATCAACCTGTCTGGAGTACTGCTGTGTAGAAATACGGACAAAATTGTGTGGGAGCAGAAGGAGAGAAGTAATATATGTCCAGGAAATGCCAAATGTAAAACTGGCCAGGTGTGCTGGTACATGCCTGTAATCCTAGCACATGGGAGGTTGACCGTGAGTTTGCGGGTACCCTGGGCTATATGGAGAGTTCTCTGAAACAATGGTATACACATGGATACCTTGGCTCAAAATAACAAATAAAACTGAAATGTGTTTTTAAATTAATATGCTGTATTATTAACAAGTTACATAAAATCATTTTTGGTAAATTATTTTCTATTATCCCCATGAATAAAGAGAATCATATGACTGAGATCATTCAAAACATAAAACCTGGAAGTTCCATTTATTGCAGAGTGTATTATTCAGCTTCCTTGCTGTGTACTCAAATCTACTTTCCTAGTTAAATGTGATATGGCTTAATATTATAATTTGACATTTCTGAGTCTTAACAAGTCCTTTCACATAATTAATCTAGAAATATACTAATGAAATGAAGAAAAAAAGTGTAAGTCAGTCATCTTGAAAAAGAAAAAATAGAAAAACAAGTCCCTTCCCTACTTCTTGTGAGCCTTTGGGAATCAATCTTCTATCCTCTGGAAGAGCAGCAAACACTCTTAACCACTGAGCCATGTCTCCCGCCCTCTCCCCTGAAATGTGTATGTTTTTATTGTTGTTGTTTAGTTTTTGTTTTGACACAGGATTTCTCTGTGTAGCCCTGCCTGTCCTGGAACTCTCTCTGTAAACCAAGCTGGCCTTGAACTCAAAGATCCACCTGCCTTTGACTCCCGGGTACTGGGATTAAAGGCGTGCTCCATCATCACCTGGCAATATAATAAAATTAAGTCTGTATGTAATAAAAGAGATAAAAATGTATTACCATCCCATCAGAGAGTGCTCAACTATGACCTAAAGGCTTTGAGCTAATTCCTGCAAGATTCTGACCCCTCCCACATGTGTTCATTGTTAACAGGAACTCACCATCTCAAAGATGATGTTCACACTAAGAACCATGAAGGATAGTTGAACCTGATTCCTCATCCTGAATGTTTGGAGAAGGAGGATGGTCTCTTGCTAGTGGCCAAAGTAGTTAAGATATTCACAGGTGTACAGTCCTAAGTTTCTCTCTCTGATTCTGTCTCTCTTACTCTTTCTCTCATGCATGTTGAGTGTATGTGTGTGTACGTGCACACACACATGCATGCACGTGGGTGGGTGTGTTTCTCTGGGAATCAATACCATAGCTTCACACACATCAGACAGGTGTCCTGTCACTAAGCTACATTCCAAGCCTGAATTGGTTTTTAAAATATGAATCATTTTGGAATTTTTAACCTAAAATTCCTTAGCTAAACCTTGGGTGGACTGTAGGTGAGTGTGTTTATAAACAGACAGAAATCAGTGCCTTTTGTTGATCAAAAGTCATGCTAGATCAAAGTTCACAAATGGAAACATTTTCATTCCTTTGTGTTTACTCCTAGGATTGAGGAGATTTGAACCAAATAGCCATCAGGCAACATGTACAGCAACACTAACAGCACAAACATGGACACTGGAATACATCTCAAGAAAGGGGAAGTGGCTGAAAGAGTCTTTAATAGAAAGTAAATACAGCTCTGGCATGTGGAGAATTATATTAAAGTCTTTGTCCAAATGTCATGAAAACTACTGACAACTGGGTTTATATAGTCAACTAAATGCTCCAGTGTTACAACGTGAAAAGGACAGGTGTTTAGGTGTATACCTATGTAGAGAGACTTATTGATGATGCCATCAATTATGGAAGATGAAGCTGCTTGGGCAGACAGGATCCTTACCTTCTCCAGTATAGCGTTGCCTTGATGGGGGCTGATGTTGTGCTGGTTGATTTCTCTCTTGTACTTATATTCGTAAACTTGGTCAGTGATGTTGACTAGCAGGGTCGATGGGCTGAAGGATAACTTCCCACAATCGTAGACAGTTCCACTATCAATATCAGTTGGTGCTGTGGCATATCGTAAAATTAATCCCATTATGAGGCCTAAAATAAAGAACACATAGTTGTACTAGAAGAAGGCAACTGACAGCTCCCATAACTGAGTGAATCAAATTGTTTGATTAGGAGCCAACAGAAGCAACATGAAAAAACACAGGGCCATTGCTTGCTTTGAAGACTGTTCATTCACAGATACTAACTCGTTGGGGTATGGTGTTGGAATAAATCATGGACATTGTTGACCAAATACTCAGAACGTATTTTCATGGGTTTTTTTTCTACCAATTTTGGAGAGGAGATATCCACCTCTCCTATCCATTTGAAGTATCTAAGAGAACCTTGCTCTGTGGTCAACATACAATAACCTGCTATTCAGGAGATGGATCCCTGGGGGAAGGCCTGTCTTGGGCAGATCTGCCCCTTCACACTGACAGGATTCATTTCTATTTCAGGCCCAGGGGAGAGGAGGCCCTGTTCTCTTCCTGGTGGTATAACAAAGCAATAGCTTTTCCAACTTTAATGGCAGGTATCAGGGACCAACCAGAGGAGGATTTTATCCAAGGACACAAGTTCAAGTACAGACGGACTTTGGCTCCTGAGTCACACTGCCGAGCACTGGATAAAGCAGCTTCCTCTCCAGCTATCAAAATCTGTACTTCCTGCCAGACAACAAGGTGCATTTTCTTAACCTTTCAAACAATTTCCAGTTAAGGTTTTGCTTGCCTGTAGTCACATGTATTCTCATGACACAACATAGCTTTAAACAAGGAGTCAATCGATCTTTGACTTCTTAGTTTCTAAAGTCTATTAGGACATTCATGGTTGTAATGTCACTATAAACCTTTTTAATATGAAGTTATTAACAAAAATGGAGAAAAGAGCTTTAGAGACCCAAAGCAGCCCTTGATTTAAAATTTGGATTGATGTATGTGTTTTGGGAAAAATAATTTTTGAAGCTCAATTTTTGGATGTTTACCTCTTGCTGGTGAATTTTATAATCTAGTAATATTTCTTTCCCTTTTTCCTTTTCTTTTCTTTTTGTCTTTGTTGTTGTTTTCTTTTTTCTTTTTTTTTTTTTTTTTTGAGACAGGGTCACATGTAGTCCAGACTGAGTCCAGTATCACTATGTAGCCAAAGGATAGCCTCTTGAACTCCTGCTCCTCCTGCCTCTGTCTGGTAAGTATTGAGATTACAGGCTTCCATATTCTTACCCAGCTCAAATTCCATTTTTCCAACGAGATATTTTTCATTAAATATTTTGTTCTACGCATCAATAGGTCTAAAATAAAAATAGAGTTTCCAGGCTGGGTGAGCCTGAGTTTGTATAAGTTGAAGACTCCTAAGCAGACAATTCTAACACAGCGTGACACGTGTGAGGGCAGCCAGGAAGCACGCTGTGATAGAGAGAGGCGTTTCATCCTGCAAAGACAGAGTCAGAAGCTGAAAGCCACATGAGTCTTTATCTTGAGGTGCTGATTAGACGGTGAGCAGTATTTGGGCTGTACATCTATTCAGCAACAGGAATTGCAGTCAGTGGAAAGTGTATCCGGATCTAAGCTTTTTACAGTGGAACTGTCAGTGGGAGGTGGTTGCTTACCCAAGGACTATTTCTTGACTGCCTTGTCTCTGGCCAGATCACATCAACAGCAAGGAAGCAAAAATGATGTGTTTCACTTCTAAGTTGAGGCAGAGGATAATCTAGTGAATTCCCTCTCTTCTTTCCCTCCTTTATTGACTGAATGGGGAGAAACCAAAGGCTCCAAAGAGAGATTGGTCAGTTGGAGCCTGGGCCCCTGAGAAATCAGGAGTAGGGGGAGATCAGCCAGTCAGGATTACCTTCATTGGGCTGCTATGGGTGAAAACTTAACTTCTGTTCTATACATTGCAAATATATTGGTGTTTATATGTTCACAGTCTATAGTGAAAACTTCATTAGGACAATGTATCAATACAAAGGGACTTAGGAGATCTGATGCTTTTAGGAAGTCAGTAGTGTTATAGAAAGAATGCATGAGGGAGAAGAGAGGGGAAAGGGAGGGAGGGAAGTAGGGAGGAAGGGGGAGGAGAAGAAGAAGAAGAAGAAGAAGAAGAAGAAGAAGAAGAAGAAGAAGAAGGAAGAGAGAGAGAGAGGTGATCAAAGACACTTCTGGTTACTGAAATAAAATTTAACTTTTAGTTCAGTGGTAATCAGAAGTTTTGAAAGATTTTAGGCAAGATGGTAAAATATTGCACAGACTCCTCATGAATAAGAAGAATCACCCAAGTGTTATGGTTTAGACATAAAGAATCTCCCAAAAGGTCCGTATGTTGAAAGTTGCTGGGTTCAATTATTGAGGCATGATTGGATCAAGGTCACTAGGAGCATTCCCTAAAACTGTACATTATCCCAGCTTCTTCTTGTCTCTCTTTCTCTTTCTGCTATTATGCAGCCAGCTCTAGGCAGTATGCCCCTACTTCCATGCTGTTCCTTATCATCTCAGACCACAGAGGTGGGACCAAGCAGCCACACACTGAAGTCTCTGAAATCATGAGGCAAAATAAATCCTTCTTCTCTTGTATCTCGGCTATTTCTGCACAGAAATAAAAAGACTTACTGTTCTGTGACATGATCTGTCACAGAACAGTGGGAACCTTCCAGGGATAGTGCTGAATGCTTATAATAAAGCCACCTAGAAGAGGACAAAGGATACCCTCACACACACCTAATGCCATTTAGGTAGGTATGGGGGAACATCACTTTGGAGACTCACTTCCTAAATGTAAGTCATCTGGTACCATGAACACGACTATCACTCTTCTTTCTACTCAAGTGGCACACAAAATCAAAAGAAGCACAAGACAGACTCTGCAGGGGTCTGAATGCAAAGAACCTAAACTAATATCATTTCCAACTCCCAGTAGGTGAGCTACTTAGTTTTGAAAAAATGCTGGCAACGAGGTAACAAAAAGTGAACAAGGAGTACCCTGCCCATAGTCATTTGCCAAGTATGGAAACCAAGGCCTTGCCACAACGGCAAATGCCTGCGTATTGGTGAAGTTAAGATCATGTAAGGCCTCACAAGCCTCCATGGTCCTGTACCAGCTTGGGTCTCGGACTTCAAGAAGAAACAGCCTGAAGTAAGTGGAGACATTTGCAGCCGAAAGTAAGCAAATGTATTAGCCATGAAAATGTAGCTTTGAGAGGAGGGCGGTCAGCAAGGCCTTGGTGTCTGTGTCCCCATCTGTGAGCACATTCATGCTGAGGCATTGTGTATCCAGTTCGCAGCCAATGTCAGTGCCCAGTGGATTTACTAAGACAAGGAGCTGGGGACCCCTTGGAAGGACAACCATCATTATGACCGCCTCATAACTTTGTCAAACTTTTCTTAGAATTGCAGTGTATGCTAAAGGTTTCTGGCACAACCTCTCTTCCTTTCTCCATAAATGTTGGTCCAACATCAACTACACCCAGCTATCCTAGAGTTCTCATACCCGTCCCCATTTTCTCTCAAAGAAGCTTCCCATAGTAGATTATTTTCTATAGTTAATCCCTTCCAGCACTTCCTTTGTTATAGGATCCAATTTAACGTATGAGCCAAAAGGTTCTGGCCCTCATTTACTCCAAACCCCATGTGTTGGAAGGAACAATCTTGGCAATTTGCAGAGGCACTATGACTAACACACCCATGCTGCAGGAATGGCAGCTGGACAGTCCTTGCTTGTCAGAGGCCAGGCACGCCCACTCAGCCTCCCACAGTTTTTCACAGGCAAACTTGGTGCTTTGGGTCGATTTGGACACAAAGATGGAGTGGTGAGCTGATACACACACTACACTGACAAACCTGCATGGGGGGAGATGGGAGATACAGGAGGACTGTAAGAGGAAGAAAATTCTTCATAGAGGGGATTTTTTTCATATCTGCACAAAGATATAGGATATATAAAGTGCCCATCACCACCGTATCACAGATGAATAGAAAAATAGCTTCAATGGCTGCACAACACAAAAGAACCACTTCAGTTGGAAAGTAAGACAAGTAAAGGAGCTATCCTGCTAAGGTAAGGGACCACCTCCCAGAACATATGCTCACAGGCCAAACCGCATCTGCCCCAGCACTCAGGGCTCTTCTCTGAGACCCACTTTTTTTGTAAGCAGCCTCTAATTAAGAAGCATCAGGGCTTCTTCAAGTGTGAAGGTCTGAGCCCTTAGGGTGGGGAGAGGAACCCTGACCTCCATCAGCTCCACCCAGGCCCTTTACAGAGCTTTATTCTCAGAGCACCCAGTACCTGAAAAAGGCCCTTGGGTCTCATCTTGGCAAGCATATACTCTATCAGAGCCCTGTACCAGATCTTACCTGAATACATCTCTCATAGTGTGAGCAACACAGCATTAGGAGCCAGTCTTATGACAGCCCACGTTGTTCAGTGTCGCTCTGCAGACTTCCAATACACAATGAGATCGTTTAAGGCGGAGGCTGTGTGCTATGATTCATCTCCTTTCCTCCAGAAAAGATAAATACTTCAGGGAGAATTGTAGTTGGATTTTTTCCAGTGCATAAACTCCCTTGAAGTCAGGAGGAAAAGAATCTGCTGTGTAGTCCACCAGTCCCAGGGATTTTTAAGTGTCACAGAGAAGGAACACCTCAACAAATGCTGTGACATCCCTGTCCTTAAGGACTTTCTAACTGTCATCTAGCAGATGTCTGGCAGCCCCACCATGTCAGAGCATGCAGGGGGAAAGGGGTAGTATGTGTGATTGCACACACCTGTAATCCCAGTTCTTGAGAGACGGAGGCAGGATGCTCAAGAATTCAAGGCAAGGCTAGGCTGCATAAGACTCTGTGTAAAACAAACAACCACTACAAAAAGAAAAAGAAAAGAACAGGCAGGCAGGGGGGTGGAGAGCAGAAAGAGGAAAGAGCTTCAGGGGTACTCCCATCAAGGAGCATTCAGAAACACCAGCCTTGAATTCTCTCTTATTTCATTATCCGCTTTATTCTCCTCACCTGCCACAGACATGTAAGATGCTCTGAGGCTTGTGTGAGCTCGAAAGAAATGAGTACAAAGTGTTCTTATCCCTGGAAACATTAGAATATGCCAGCAGCCTACTGGCCTTTTCCTCCTGAGCCATCCTGGCATGCTAATGTCCTCTAAGAATAAGGTACTGCAATTGTCTCACTATAAACTTCAATCCACAGTCACATCCCCTACATCCTGCTGACAGATATTCAATATGGCACAGAAATGCTTCACCGACTGGGCTTTGCTTAAAGAAATATGGATGGGACCTTATTTTTAAAAAATATAAATGGCAGCAGATGACAGAATGGTCTTCAAAATACAGACATATCCCAGGCTCTTTTGTGTTCACACAGTCACATAGAGTGCCCCATGGCATGACAAAGCACACCTCCAGCTCCCTTGGGACTCAGCTTTGTAGGAGTTGTGCTTCCCTGGAGATAAAGGGCACAGCCAGCCCAGCTGTGGGTGTGAGTTTGTGGACTACTGTACAGCACTCAGGTGCTACATGGGGTTTACAAGAACTTGGAAGCCACGCACATGCAGCAAATACGTGAAAACTGCAGGACAGCTGGGTTCTGGAGTTTATCCTCCATGTCTTGAGTGATGACGTTGCCCCTTGTCTAAACCAAGTAACCGAATCCCTAAACATCTCTACCCGATATGTCTGCTAAAAACTATAATTTGCTATCCTTTTCTACCTTCACTTAACAAAGTTCTATTGATTTGTTTTGTGACAGGGTCTCAAATTCATGATCTTCCTGCCAGCCCCTCCCCAGTAGCTGATATTGTAGGCATACACAACACACATAGAGGATGTTCTGTTTTGTTTTGGGTTTGGTTTTTCTTTTTTTTTTTTTTTTTGGTGGGGGGAGTTGTTTGTTTGTTCTTGACTTCCCATCCCTCCCCACACAGCCATGTGCTCATGGTAAATTCACTTCATCCTCAGCTCCAGGAACCTTCTTCTTCAGTCCTTGCTGAAAATTGGTTCTGGAATGTGACCTTATTTCAGTCAATAACAAGTGAAGGGATCCCTGCCAGGAAGCTTCCTAGAAAAGTTTGAGAGGCAGGGAGACAGGGAGGAGAAGAGGAGAGGGGAGAAGAGAGGGGAAGAGTCAGGGGTCAGGGTTTCTGTCACTTGTTGCTGAAGAGAAACCAGGTCCCATACATGTTAGGCAAGCATCCTTACTTAGGTGCATGCCTAGCCCTGAAGACATCTTAAAACTGCATTTTAAGAAATGTGTCAAGTCCCAGGGAATGTAAATGAAAGAGCAACCTGCCCAGCCCTTACAGCACTGGGGGAGACTTCTTAGAGGAGTATATGAGTGTGCAAGAGTTCATTCCGTGGAAAAGAGCAGACACACAGCTGTCGGGGACACACATGCCTTGAGGGGCACAGTGTGAATTGGGCCATCAGGCAGTGGGAGTGACCAGTGAGGGCAACAATGAAGGGAGGAACATGACACTCTAAGAAAGCCGAGCAGTGGACATTTACATGCATTGGAGTTAACTATATCTCCCATACGTTTACCCTCTTAGTTGATAGTTCTTTTTTAGGCTTATCAACATCCTGGTACCCACACTGGTTTGAAGAGATGACAAAGATCTGCGTATCAATGTCCAAATGCATTTCCCAACAAGTTTCTGTTCAGTAATTTAGTTTTAGCCTTGAGATTAGTTGGGGATCAAAAGGAAAGTGTGTGTGTGTGTGTGTGTGTGTGTGTGTGTGTGTGTGTGTGTGTGTGTGTATGTATGTATATACATACATACATACATACATACTGTGCTGTCTGTTATTTAAGGCTTTTGTTTTTCCCTGTTCTCCCACCAACCTTCTAAATTTGAAAGCAGAGTTGTGGGCGTTGCTTAAAGGGACACATTTTATTGCTTCATGGTGCCTACTATGGACTTGCCAGGAAGGAGAAAAGAGTTTCATAATGATTTCAGGAGAACAGTATGGCACCTGCCAGCCTGAGCACCCTCACATACACCCAGGTGGAGAGCCACCCATGAAACTGTCCACATGGGACAACTATTTATCACTGTGTCCAAGAGACCCATGGAAAATGCTGAAAGTCCAGCCTACACATTCTCCCCGGTGTAAGTCACCTCATGTCTATCACCCATCCTTGGTACACATTAGATAACACTCAACACACACTCACATGTGTGCACATCCATAGCACACAACATACATACGTCTGCAACATAATACACACATTTCACATTTCAAACTCACAGAGATCTGCCTGCCTCTGACTCCTGAGTGCTATGATTAAAGATTAAAGATATGCACCACTCCCACCCACCCCACCCCGCTCCCACTTGGGAGCTTGTGATCTGTGATTTCTAACTTGTATTACAGATTATTTTCCTCTGGAAACTGCTTCAGGTACCAGCTTTTTTATAACCAACATCCTTCCTTGTGATCTTCCTAAGAGTCTGTCAGGGGAACTGTAGACAAGAGGGTCCTAACTAGATGCATATTGGCTAAACAATGGTTCAGTGGTTTCTTACTTCATAGTTTTACACAAAACAATCTATCATTAGCCCCCTAGCAGAACAATGTTGTAGACAGTGGGAGGGGGCTCTCCAGAAGGGAGATGTATTCACCCTAATGGGGTGGGAAAGGCGGTAGAAAATGAAAATCAGCAACAACCTGTTGGATACCTTCCCTAGTGAAGCTCTAGAGAGTTCCAATTCATGAGAGCCACTTAGAAGGTTGTAGAGACACTGCTGGGCTATCACCCAGTATTTTGATCCCAGCCACTTGGTCACTTTTGGTCACTGTTCTTCAGCTGGGGATGCTGTTAGCTCAGGCTGTTAGAAGCACTGTACATAAGGCAGCAGAGACTCATCAACAGCCAGTAGGATTGAGACTATAGCCTTGGAATCAACAGAGTCAGACTCACCACAAAGCTCTTAGAGTTCTGAGACCCCAGAGATGAAAAGACATCATCTTTAAGAGTCTTCCAAACATGAAATTCAGTCAAACTCACATATGACAAAAGCTCATTTTTTTTAATGACTCACATAAATCCACTCTCCTTTCTCAAGCTATGTAAAGGTAAAACATCCACCACATACGTGCTGACATCCATGAGGTTTTAAAATGCAAATGAGACAACTGGCAAGGTAGCTTCCACAGAATGTGGGTGAGTGTTTTCCTGGCAGCCTCCTCACCTTCCCTGGGATACTTCAGTTCCTCAGTTCCAGCTGCATAGCATGCATATGATGTCACAGTATTGTTTCCACTGGGTTACACTGGACTTCTTGCTCTGGACACTACTATTTCTGCTGTTTCAGGTAAGAAAGGAACTGAGCTGGTCCTGCCCATAACAATTCCCCATTGACTGAATGGGCATACTCTGATACGAGCACAATGGGGTAGAAAAGGGGACCCACACCCTAAACCACAGACTGTGAAAAGTGTCCCCCAACTCTGTGCAGTCAGAACGTTTTCTAATACTCTGCTTCTTTATATTTATTTGGTAAACTTCCAAACATACTGTCTTAGGTAGGGTTTCTATGGCTCTAATAAAACACCACCATGACCAAAGCAACTTGGGGAGTTGGGGGTTTATTTGGTTTATACTTCCATATTACTCACTGTTGATCATTGAAGGAAACCAGGACAAGAATTAAAACAGGGCAGGTACCTGGAGGCAGGATCTGATGCAGAGGCCATGGAGGGGTGCTGCTTTCTGCCTTGCTTATCATTGCTTGCTCAGTCTGCCTTCTTATAGAACCCAGGACCGCCAGCCCAGGAACAGCACCACCTGCAGTGGGCTGAGCCTTCCCCACATCAGTCACGAATTAGATAATGCCCTGAAGGCTTGCCTATGGAGGTGTTTTCTTAATTGCGGTCCTCACCTTTTAGATGACTTTTATCTAGTATCAAGTTGGCATAGAACTATTCAGCACTGGTGCCATTGCCTGGAACAGAGTAAACCCTTGCTAAACAGCAGCAGCTTTTCTAGAGTGAATGTTTGAGGCAGGTGGAAGGACAGGTACCATAGTCCTGAGTCTGAAATGCAGCCCAGCAGTTACCAGGTACCCTGAGTCTCTGAGTATTTCATTCTTCATCTGTAGCAGGAAAGCAATAATCTCTTCTCTCTCTCTCTCTCTCTCTCTCTCTCTCTCCACACACACACACACACACACACACACACACACACACACGATCACATACTCACACACACATTTATGATACCAAAAAGTCTCATAGAACCAAACTGGCAAACTTGGAGTCCCACACCTGGCCTTTAGTACTTGTGTGGCAACAGGCAAGTCACTTGATTCTCTGTTGTCCCATTTTCCCTATCTAAAAATGACTGTTGTGAAGATTAAACCAGTTAATATGTATAAAGTCCTTATAGCTGTAAATTTTGCATTATACATATTATTCATGTTAGTTATTTTTTATTATATATCAACTTTTTGAGATAACAAATGTTAATACTCCCTCTCACTAACCATATGAGTTTCATTCAATTAGATGCTAGATAATAGCTCATAAATAGCTTGAGTCATAAACCTCTTCTTGTGGTGTCTGCCATCAGTAGCCCTTGAGATCTGAGAGGAGGAATGAACTGGCACCAGGGCAACCAGGCCAAAGCCACACAACTCTGAAGCTTCAGGACCCCAGCACACTATACAGGCTTATTTAGAATACAGAGGTGATTTTACTAAAAAAACATCCCTCCCTTCTTTGATTTTTGCAGCAGAGCCTCACTGCATAACCTTCACTGGCCAATAACTTACTATGCAAATCAGGATGATGTGAAATAAAACTTATGTTGATCATCCTGCTGTACTTCCCAGAAGCTAGAATTACGTGTGTGTATCAGCATGTCCCAACATAACATCTTATGCTGAAAAAAAAATTCTTGATTCAATTCTTCCACCTATTTAATTTAACCAACACTATACAGTGTGGAAAACTTTAAGCAGATCTCTGAAGCGCCTAAACCAACCTTTTTATAGCACAAGGGAGAACAAATTAGGTACATTGGACTCTTGATCCTAACTATACTTCCTCAAGATCATTCAGGTTAAGGCAGAGCCACTCTGGCGTGGTGAGAAAGGGACCTACAGAAATGCACACAGCCATCCCCAACTGCTCTGAGGAAGTCAACTTCCTCCCTTCACTTTTCCAGTAGGAAATCAGCAAGGTTTACTGAGCACCCAATTAAAACCAAAGCAGGCCCAGAAGAACACTTGAGTGGTAAATCAGTGCTAAGTAAAATTGTGTCTAGAAGAAAAGGCTACGTGTCATGATCGCATGCTTGATTCCACAAAGAAAGCTACTGGGTTTCACAGAAGTAGCTCCAAGATGTCTGACAGAAGTCTGTCTTGGCCTGAATTTTGGAGAAATGTTGAAGCTAGAAAGGAGTTCATTTCCTGCCCGTTTCACAGATGAGAAAACCTAGACCAGGAATTAAGTCACATGATAGAGCAATACATTCTGTCACTGACCAAAAAAAAAAAAAAAATTACCAGCCTTAAAAGCACTAAGCTTCGGTGATTTCTCTATAGAGTTTGCCAGGGTTTCAACAGGCAAAGTGTTTACGAAGGACCACTCAGTTGGGTGTGGACAGGGAAGTGGTGATGAGCATCCCCTGTGGGTCCATGCTGAGCTGGGGCAGAGCAAAGCTGGACCAATAAGGTGGAGATGCATCGTGTCCAGCAATCCAGTTTCAGTCAGGAACCTCTGAGAAGGACTGGGGTGAAATCAATGCCTTCACAAGATTTGGGGGCAGGTGCTTTGGTAACTATAGTTTCTTTAAACCTGAAAAAAAACCTAGCTGTTGATTAGATTAAACTGAGCTATTAGACTTTAGCTAGGAATACACTTAAAGGATCAGAAAACATGTGAATAGGAAAGAGCTTTGGATGAGGTCAAAAGTCTAAGTATAGAGGCTTGGAATTTCTTCGATCCCTACTAAAGGATGAACAAATTTCTACATGAGTTCAGGTTAGTCTCTATGTTAGATGACGATACAGTCGAAGGTAAAGCTGTAAGGTGTTTACATTGTTCTGTCCCTAAACTCAAATCCCAACCCTCAAAGGTATGGCATTGCAAATCTTCTACAAGATGTGACCCCCCGCCCCCCGGGAGATACAATGGACTCCTTAATGCTATCAGGGACCAAAGGAGCAAGTGTTTTTTATGGACACTGAGCAGATGACTCCAGGCCCTGAATAAGCAGCACTAAGTGTCCCAGCTTCTGCCAATCAATATTTTGACCATTAATGCTCATTCTGGCTTTTAGTCCAGTTTAAATGGTTATTACTGTTGCTTATTCTCCCATTTTGAAATAACCAGAACCATAGGATGTCATGAGCAACAATTACCTTTTACTCTATCCACTGAAATAAAAATATTGCTATGATGCTGCTGCTAATTTGTAAAATCATCTTATGACCCATACTAATGAGAGACCTTTTTTTTGTGTAAGCAATGACTTGTATTTGGATCCTTACTTTTACTTCTAATCAACACAGAGGAAACGTCTTGGCCTGTATAACCCTGCATATGATATTTTAAGATTAACAACTTGAAGATTATTTCTAATAATAATTATGAAAGGACAGTTCAGCATTCTGCTTGGTCACCTTCCCCCTCGTTTATCCTCTAATTGCCAATTTTCTAAGCCTCTGACTCTAGAATTTTTTTAAATCAGTTTCCCAAGTACACTGATTAAATGTATTAACATCTATTAAATCTTCTAAGGGACACTTGGCATAGGCCACCAGAATTCCTGCATAGGGGCAGGCCATGGACTGGGCTGAGGGAATACAGGTAATGTGGTGCCTGAAGAAAACCCTGTTCTCAGCATAGGGGCAAATGTCACAATGTGCAAGCAGCTGATGATGGCAGAGCTGCCACCAGAGAGATAGAGGCTGCTAGTCTAATTCATTTATAATCCTGAAGAGAAAGACAACTATTCAAGGTCTTTCATGGCAAGCCTGTGGGATGTTCAGACCAGTCACAGCCTGCTCTAAGGCTTCTGTTTTCATAAAACATGAAAATGAAAAGGTCTAAGTGTGTGTCTTCTTTTCTATTGGTCCTCATTATGCCTCTAGCCAGACTACTGTAGAAACAATGACTTCCTGGATGGAGGAAGGGTGTCCCCTGGAGTTTCAGTTCGCCAGACCTCCTGGAAAAGAAACTAGATGTCCAATCCTTAAAGGGTTTACAACCCTAGCATACATTTGGTACTTGCTCATTTCTCCACCACCCACCCACTTCCTGCTCTCACACTTACACACTCCCTGGACTATCACTGAAGGCATTTACATATCACTGTCTCAGGATCCTTAATTAAAAGATGTGCTGAAGCCCAGTTCAGCACTCCACCGATACCATGGCCTCCACCCAAGTCCCACTTCTGCAAACTGAGGATTCCAATCTCTAAGGTCCCTTTCTACCGTGTGAATTCCGTATTCATTCACAAAGACTGGGGATTTGGGATTCTCTCCCTCTAACTCTTCAGAGTTCTATTTCTCAAGAGTTCCTCTTTTTCCTAGGTTTTAGTTTGTCTGTTTCATTATATCACCGACAGAAAGTCTGGATTAAGCCCTACAGTGTAGCATTTTGGCTGTCCTGGAAGAAGTATGTGGAGGTCATCCTGGTGAATTATTTTTGAGTCTAGCCTGGAAAATGAACAAAAACCTCACTAACAGCTTGAACTGTATGAAAACACATAGGGAGGACCACCATGCCTGACTGTTCTTCTTGGAAAGGACCACCATTCCTGGCTGTTCAGCTTTCGGAGGACCATCACGCCTACTTATTAACCAAATCTAATCAAGAATTAATTCAGTCAAACTTTAACTACTTTTATAAAACAATATCCCTACCATAGAGAAGGAAATGGCTTTTAAAAATAGTTATAATTTAAGCAAGTTTAAGGCTGTGGAGAAATCTTTCCTTCTAATAAGGACTTAATCTTAAATCTGTGTTGTAACGCCAAAGTGTACCCAGGCCTTTGATGTGATGCTAAGGAGGACATTGTTTCTGGGTTCTCAGATTACATCCTGTATCTTTTTGATTATTTATTACTCAAGATAGAGAAAGAGCCTGGTAAATCGATTATGGAGAAGGGGAGAGTGACTCATGTCTGGGGATCTGCCTCTGAAAGCACCATGGCCTTCTCGTTAGGCCTGTCTCTTCTCAGTTCAACTCCCACCCTGAAAATTTTCGCTGTATGCCTTGTGACTTTCAATACAAAGGAGCTTACCTCTGTTCTGAATTGGCTGCCTGAAACCAAACTGCACTGGTTGGCCTTAAATGTCTGTCCTTTACCTCAGGTGTCTCACAGGGGATCTCCTTAATGGTAGGGTATCTCATGCTTCCACTTCAGGGTCGCGCTTTATTAATATCAGGACATCACACACACGCTTAGCACATAGATGTGCACTCATCTTTTTCCCTGGACCTCAGACATACAAAAAGGCCTCAGGGCTTCCAAAAGGAGGGGAAGCAGAAAAGTATGTTCTTTGCTATGCATTTTGGCAGCCCCTTGACTGTTTCCATTAGGTTCAAAGTTGTTACTTTTTACTAGATGGGATAAGGGTAGTGAAGCCAGTTGGTAGTGAGACAATTGTGTCAGTACCAGTTCAGTACTGGTATCTTACCTTAAAAAACTAGATAATCCAGTCTAGTCTGTATAGATTGCATAATCACATTTTATTAAACATCCCAAAAAGGATGCCTGGCACGGTAACTTGCACAGAAAGAACATCACTTTGGGAAGTTAAACCTTAAACTAACATTTTTTCCTGTGGTTTAAAGAGTCAGGTATGGTTACTTATACCTATTATTCCAGCACCCAGAGGGCTGAGACAGGAGGATCACTGTGAATTTGAGACCAGCCTACTGAGTTCCAGGCCAGGCTTGGCTACAGAGTGATACTTGTCTAAAATTAAAAAAAAAAAAAAGCAGAAGCGGAGAGAGTGTTTGCGAGAACACAAATAAGTATTATGAACAAGATCATATAATATAAAATCGGGCTGATCAATGGAAAGTATTGCATAGGAAATTCTTGGTTTAACACTTTTATTATCAGAAGCTAAAACAGTGCTTATAAGATGAAAAGGGATTTGGTCACAATTATTTCTATAACAGGGATGGAGTCTGTTTTTACAAGTACTTCTTGAAAACAGTCGAAAGAGCATTTCCTCCATGCAATTTGAGGCTATTCTGGTTAACTTTGCAAGGCTCGCCTGGCTGCCTGTGGAAACGGCGGCTCGGACTACATTGCCATCACATCCCAGGGTCGTGACTAGTGCTCTGTGACTCCCCGCATGACAAAGGACTGCAGCTGTCAACAGACTCACATAATGTGCTGCTCTGTGACCAGGCGAATTTCTGCCTCTCCTCCAGAAGGAGGCTAGCATTTAACGCCGCCGCACCTCTCACGGAGCTAATGACATTTCAATCAGCGTGTTCTCTTCACTTTCGGTACTTTGCCATCTGAGCACAAGTCTCTAATTACACCCAGGCAACAAGTTTCACATCAATCCCACCATTTACACACTCACCATACACCATCGCGCCTCCAGTCTCATGCAAGAAGCGGAATCGATGATTTTTAAATAACCAGATTGTTAAAATGGTAAGAATGAGCAAAAAATTAAACGCGAGCAGCTCCACTGCTCCCTGGTGTTGAAAATGATCTTCATCCTTCCCTGACGTAAGCCGAAGCTGCCCCGCCATTCTCTACTCGACCGTGATGCTCAGAGAAATCCCTGGATGAAGGGTGAGTAGTTTGATGAGGGTTGCCTAGGACAGACTGGCGCCCACAGAATTTCAGAATAAATGCTGCTACTTTGTCGCTACTTCACAAGCACTCAGATAGCTTAGCATTCATAGGGCTTCTAGTTACAACTTCCTGTTTCTCTCTTAAAGCAGCCTCGTCTCTTTTCAAACTCCAGAGGGTGGATTCATCATTGAAGACTGTCTTGAAATGCTTCATTCTGGGAAGAGATCTTCCACTGCGGTCAAATCTGCCAGCAAGATGCTGATACCTAGACTCGTGGCCCTCCTGTTTCCAGCATGATGTCTTAGGCTGTGTAACCAGCAAATTGCAGGTTGATAATAGAACAGTTCAACTCCGCACACCACTATTTTCCAGATTCAAAAGGGCAAGTTCAGGCCCCCACATTCACCTTCTCAGGTTTCTCTCCTCCCATCAGAGCGTCCCATGAGAGAGAATTGACAGGTATGATTTCACAGGACTATTTCTGAAGTCAAGAAACACAGATCCAATACACGATTCTCTGACTTCTTATAATGGTTAGTCACGGAGTAGTAGAATAGAACTTCAAGTAAAATAATCACAGAGAAAACTCTAGGCCCATTCCTTTAAATATGGTATTTGGATTTGTTGAGGAAAAGAAGAAGTAGAGGAAAAGGGGTGGGGGTGGGGGAGGGGATGGAGGGAGGGAGGAAGGAAATGGAGGCATTCAAGGCAGTGGCACCTCCATTCTTCAGCTTCCTAGGCAAACATCAAAATTTCCTTGCCTTTAACAACCAATCACCATGTGGCCAGGTATGCTATGGAGTCCGAATCTCACCACATGGTGGTGGTGGGGGGTGTTAATGTCTGGTTTCTATTCTGGTAGAATTAGGATTCCATATCTATAGTGTAATTCATGGATTAAGCAGAGTCCAAGGCACCCTGAAAAAATATTATGGTCTTGCAGACCTGTAACTTCAGAGATCAGAAAGCTAACGCAGGAGGATCACTTGTGAGTTCAAAGTCTCTCTGAGTTACATAGACACTGGAAGGTAACTATCCATCCAAAAATTTCACATTCTGGGTGAGTTTATCTACCATTCCCCTGCCTCAGCTTCTTTGTTTATGCAACTCTGCAACTCCGGAGGAGCTGGTTTTCTCTTGTGTGCTCGGCTCAGCAGGGGGCATTTGTGCACATTGCAGATGTTCTTATCTACTGCCCCTTTTGGCAGACCTCTCCGTGATGACTAATATTGGGGCAGTCTTGAAGCCTGTCAGTTATTGCTTGCAAGCATTTGCCAGCAGCCTCACCTTCATTATTTGAAAAACCCACAGGTAAGTCGTTAGATTTACAAGATAATACAAATTCAAAACCTGGGAACTTCCTGTTTTGCTGCTTTTAAGCCATCTGTAAGTCACTTCAGTTGTCTCTCAGCATGTTTTTTTCCATCTGATAAAATGCGTGTTCTTTGATTGTCTTACCACATCCATTTCATTCTTCTACCCAGTAAAGGGATGTGAGAAGTGAGCGAGAAGGAACATGAGATGTTTGGTTGGCTGGACAATCTCTTCAAATGCTCTAAGTTCGATGTTGACATAAGGCAGCGTAAAAAGACCAAGGAGCCTCTCACCGGAAGCCTGGTGGAAGCCTCTTGCCAGCTGAGAGTGGAGAATGGCAGCACAGTTAACAGCAGTTGGCTAGGAAGGCTTTGGACCAAGACAATATTTCTATTCCATACAGCTGCTTAAGTGGGAACATTAAAATAGTAAGGTGCTGACGTGAGACCTAAGTTCACGAAGGCATTTTACCTTTCCAGTTGGAAAAGCTGGGAATATCAAAACCCCATTTACAGTAAGAGACGGGTTTAACTTGCTTTTTCAACTCTGTAACCCATGTTTTGTTTTTGTTAGTTCTTATCATCAGTTTACAATCCCATCCAAGGCACTTCTGAGAGGACCTTATAATTTCATTTGTTAAAAGAAGGAAAAGGGGTGGTGAGACAGTTCAGTGAGTAAGGATGCTTGCTGCCAAACCTGATGGCATGAGTTCAATTCCCTGGGTCCACCAGATGAAAGGACAGAACTGACTCTTGCAAGCTGCCTTCTGGACCTTCTGGTGATCCTTGTGAGTGCTGTCATTCATGAGGCCAGCTGTCAGACTTGACAGGGTCTCCCTCTACCATCTGCACTATGGCTTTGTTCCAAACAACTTACCTTGATTCTCTTGTAAATCTGAATGAGCCTTGTTTACAGTTCTTTGGATAAGAAGCCTAGTGCCTAGAAACACCTGACGCCAGACCCAGACTGCCAGTAATAGTCCTGTGTCCTAGAAAACTGGGATGGTTGAGTAAGGGAATATCCAAGGTTCCCCACATTCCTAAATGTTGTACTGTCTATATGAAGGAGACAGATGTTGACAGAAGGAAATGAAGGCAGTGTGCTGGTATCCGAGGACTATAACCCTTAGTGTCACATTGTCACATGCACCTGGGATGGAACCCAAAGCAAGACCCTTGTCTTAGTTTGCTTTCTATTGTGATGACCAAAAACAACTTGGTGAGGAAAGGGTTTATTTGGTTCTTACATCCAGATCATTGTCCCTCATAAAAGGAAGTTGGGGCAGGAACTCAAGGCAGAAACCTGGAGACAAGAACTAATACAGAGGCCACAGAGGAAGCCTGCTTGTTGGCTCACTCAGCTTGTTTTCTGATACCACCCGGAACCATCAGCCCAGGAGTAGCACCACTCAGCAATGGGCTGAGTCATCCTACATCAGTCATGAATTGAGAAAACACCACACAGATTTATCTATGGGCAATCTAATGGAGTCATTTTCTCCACTGAGGTTCCTTATTCCCAGATGACCCTAGCTTGTATGGAGTTGACAAAAGACTAACCAGCACAACCCTGGAATGCAAAACAACGCCCTGAGAGAAACTGCTGAATGCCTTTCAATCCCGTTCTCAAAACCCTTTGGGAACTGAGTTGAAGGGCCTTGCTCCATGCTCTCCATGCAAAGGAGATAGGAAAGAGAAAGGATGGAACTGCCCGATTTACCGCCCCCATCGCTATGTCCTGCCTCAGCTTGCCCACAAAGCCCAATAGAGAGAAAGAAAGAAAGGAACCTGTACTTCCAGGGTAACCCAGGGTGGAGCTGATGCTGCACGCAGAAGGGAATGTCACCTAGTCAGTGTTGCAGGATCTACAGTCAGCTGTGAGCTCTGGTATTAAAAGAGGGTTGCAGGTACAGGCCAGGGAAGCAAGCCACCTGAGTGAGGAGACACCGAGAGATTCCATTTCATGCTCTAAGAAGGATCCAGGCAAGCTGGCATTATGCCTGTCATTTAGCTTTATTGTCCTCAAGCCATCAAAGGGGTGATGGCTTTCTATCCAAGGCCTTAGGAATGAGGAGGGGCCCATACAGACACCCCACTATCACCATCTTGCCCAGTCTCACTTTGTTTCTTTCAGTCACCTCCCTTTTGTCTACACCATGGCCCCTAGTTGATAGAAACAGCAAGCTTTGGCCCATTGGCCCCTCTCTGTCCTGCACATGTGGAGAGGCCAGTAGTGAGGGAAAATCGACTGACTGGCTTGTTTTGTTTTGTCTCCATATGCAAGGCAGAGAGGGTGTAGGCTGTAACCCCAGTACCTGTAACTTCTCCCAATCATAAATGGAGGCTTCCAATTGAGATGAAGTAGGAACCCTGGAGTCAGGAGCAGGGAGGAGACAGGGAGCCATACTGAGTCACACTGCAAGAATTAAAGAAACTGTCCAGCCAGTATAACCCTGAAGCCAGAAGCCTAAGAACTTCCCTTTCTTTGTTCTCCTTTCATGTGTCCACATGATAAGTACATTTAACCTCTTTCTGCAAAACCTAAACCCTCAATCTTCCACAATAACTAATCCAATTCCCTTCCCTAAAAGAGGCTGCTCTGTGACATCTCTGGATTAAGTCCATTTTGTATGGCCAGGGGTAGTGACTCATGCCTGAAATCCTACACTTAGGAGGAGAGCTGCTGTGAATCTGAGGCCTACACAGTGAGTTCTGGGTCATTCTGAGCTACAGATCTACATGGTTGTCTAAAGGAAACATGACAAAACAACAACAAAAGCCTCAAAAAGGAAAGAAAAGTGCGGGAAAGGAAGGAAGGAAGGAAGGAAGGAAGGAAGGAAGGAAGGAAGGAAGG